>JAJMJS010000068.1:0-74269 GCA_030563665.1 Scheffersomyces broadrunensis | reverse complement strand
CAACTAAAAAATTAAAGAAGGATGCTTTAGATATCGTATTAGGTAGATAAAATATAAATATATATATTGTGTGCGACTGATAACGTTGAAAAATTATAAGAAGAAAAAAAAAATTGGAGATACTGCTACAATTATAGGCATAGTTAAAAGCCAATATATATCAAACAAAAAACCCTTCAGAAGTGTTTTCTGTCAAAAGAACTGTGTCGGCAATATTACCGACTCTTAGAAGAACTTTCTGCCAAACTTCAATAATGTTAACTGATAAGGTTTTTGCATCCGAAATTTCTGCAACTGCCATTACTGGCAAAGATGCTTGGAACAGACCAACCCCACAACCAATTTTAATATCAGTCTCATTAAATACCAATTTCCATCATGCATCAGTCACGGATAACTTAAAATATTCCTTGAATTATGCTGTTATTTCAAGAAATATTTCAGAATTTATGAAATCTAACGAACATAAGAACTTCAAATCTTTAGGAAACATTGCAGAATCAATAAGTGAAATTGTATTAGATGAGAAAAAGGGCGGTGGGACAGTTGCTGAAGTTGTCGTTAAAAGTACCAAATCCGAAATCAGGGCCGATTCTGTTACATATACGGTTAATAGATCTCGAGAACCAAACGAGATAGATATCCCTGACCAAGTAAATGTCAATGGATTGAGATTACTTACAATTATTGGAGTATTCACTTTTGAACGTTATAGAAAGCAGATTGTGGACATAAATTTATCATTCGAATTGCAAAAGGAGTCCAGCATATCAGTCCATAGTATCATAGATGATGTAGTTTCGTACGTTGAGAATTCTAATTTTAAAACAGTAGAAGCTTTGATTATGAATATTGGTCAATTAATATTCCAGGAACACAATAATGGAATAGATTATGTTACCATCAAAGTCACAAAGCCTAATGCTATCAGTTATACGGAAGGTGTTGGTGTATCTTCTAGAATGAACTTCTCTTCCTTCAAAGATGCTGAACCCATAGTCCTTGAACACCATAGACTACATGATAATTCATTTAATTTACCCGCTGATAATGAAAATGTGTCTCAAGGCTGGCATGAAGCATATATTGCATTTGGATCCAACGTTGGTGATCAGGTCGGTAATATCGAGAACTCTTTGCAATTGTTAGAAGAAAATAAAATAAGTGTGATTGCAACTTCATCACTTTATATTTCCAAACCAATGTATCATAAGGATCAACCCGACTTTTTAAACGGGGTCATTAAAGTTATGTTTCAAGATAAATCACCACATGAATTATTAAAGATTTTAAAAAGTATTGAGTATGATCAACTTAAAAGGGTAAAATTAATTGAGAATGGACCAAGATCAATAGATTTAGATATAATCCTTTATGATAACATTAGCTTGAATACCGACAATCTTATTATACCACATAAAGCGATGTTGGAGAGAACTTTTGTCTTGCAACCATTATGTGAATTAATACCTCCAGATTACTTACATCCAGTCAGTGCTGAGCCGATCCATAATCATTTAAATCAATTACTTAAAAGCGGCCCAAATACATCTATCCAAGATTCCTCGTTCGTATGGCTGTTAAATCCATTGTCTCGCGTTCCCGTTCTGATTAATCCATTGAAATTTGATCAATTGAACAATAAGCATAGTACTTTGATTATGGGAATTTTGAATATTACACCAGATTCATTTAGTGATGGAGGAAATAACTTTAGTACGTCGATAGATGATATCGTTGAAACAGCTTGTAAGCTTCTTAAAGATGGAGCTCTTATTTTAGATATAGGCGGGGTTTCAACAAGACCTGGAAGTACTGAGCCATCTGAAGAAGAGGAATTGAGACGCGTAATTCCTATAATAAAGGCTATCAGAGAATCGAATGATAATATTTTATCAACATGCTTGATTTCAGTGGATACTTATAGAGCCAATGTTGCAGAGCAATCATTGATTGCAGGAGCTGATATAATCAATGATGTTTCTATGGGACTCTATGAACCAAAAATATTTGATATTGTTGCGAAGTATGGCTGTCCATATGTGGTTAATCATACAAGGGGTAGACCAGATAACATGTCTAAGTTAACCAAATATGAATCCAATACCAATGATGATATCACGGAATATATTATAGACCCAGTAAATGGTCATCTTGAGATGAATTATGGACCGGAGATTGAAAATTTAATCAATGGTGTATCAAGAGAATTAGGTTTACAGTTATTGAAAGCATTTGAAAGAGGGGTTCGAAAATGGCAAATAATATTAGATCCAGGAATTGGGTTCGCTAAAGATTTAAGTCAAAATTTAACCATTATAAAACATGCTTCTTTATTTAAAAAATATTCTATGAACTATGATGCAAGAGATAATGAGATGACAATTAAACATAACTATATAAGTTTTAATGGTTTAACAATGCTAATAGGAACATCACGTAAAAGATTTTTAGGAACGATAACAAATCAACCTTCTGCAGATAAAAGAGTTGTTAGTACTGCAGCTTCGGTAGTTGCCTGCATTGAACAAAATACCGATTTAGTCAGGGTACATGATGTTGCACCAGTAAAGGAAGCAATTATTACTGGAGATGCAATTTATAGGGATATTTATCCTAAATAGATTTTTTAGTGAACCTTTTCTTCATTTTATTACTGATATTCTTATTCCATACTACTCCACTCATAATGGATCTATGAAAGCCATAAACATCATGAATATCTTGCCCTGAGAGCAATGTTTGTCTTTCGGCATCAGTAACTGCAATAGATGTATTCTTTTTATTATTCAATTTTGTTCTCTGCTTCGAAACAAATTCTCTACAGTTATCAATTTCCGCTTGAGACAAAGACCCAAATCCATATCCACCAATCTTTTTGAAACAATTACCAATAACAATATTAGGATCCAAAAAAGTTTTGGGATAATTTTGCATAAATTGGTATAATTCAACTTGATCACTCTCGGCCAATTTTCGAGAAACAACAGCATCCTGGAATTCTTTACTTTCGTAGCAGGTTTCAAATATTGTTAATCCTATCCTAAAGATGGTTTTTGACCCTTGATACCATAAGATATCCCAAATTCTCAATGTTGTTTCCACCGGTAAAACACCCACAAAAACAGACATAAACCATGAAGAAGTCACCAAGGTGACAGGAGGTAGATTGCTTAAGATTTTATCTTCAGATAAGGTCTCACCATCGAATGTTTTTCCTAATATAGACCATAATTGAGGAATATACTCTTTAACACAAAGCATTAAGACCCCTTGATCTGTATGAACTCCCTCGAGATTTGTAGAATGAACTTTCGGTATAATACGTTCAGTTAGAATTACTAACATCCAAAATGTACGTTCTTCATCCATAAACAACAATAAAAGTCCTGCCAAAAAGTTTAAGGATTGACAATAACCTATCTGTGGACGATAATGAGCAAAAGCGGTCAATACTCGTCTTAAACTTTTTATTACATAAGGTTCACTACCATCGTTGCTTCTGAAGAATTTGTTATCGGGAAATGTTCTGTCTAAATCACGTTCAATGATATCGGAATCTTTACTTTTAATTCCATTTGATGCAATTTCATTATACAATCCAGTATGTTTATTTAACTTCTCGTGGCCACCAGCATAGAAGAACCACGCACTACCGCGCCATTCTGGAGGTATACCTCTTCTAATCAATTTTTTAACTTTAGAAGATTTAGGAGGGAATCTAGACGGTATTTCATTTTCATTTGATAAGCTTAATCCGTTACTCTTCATAAGTAGTAACCACTTCTTCTTGCGATTTATGAGATATTGGGAATACCCGGCAAACCATGAATTATATTGTTCAGGTGTGATACTATTAAGGTTTGACATCTTTTTGAATCCATATAAATCATATGGTGAATTTAGTATTAATTTGGCTGTTATACTAGTTAATGGAGGTACGTAAATACTTTTGTCTTCTGTACCTGCAACAGACTCAACCCTTGTTGCAGCAAATAATGTATTATCATTGGAAAGATTCTTAAAGTCTAGCTCGTCTAAACCTTTCATAATAGACCCATCTATCAACAGATCATTTTTAGTTGGACTACGGCCTGATAATGGAGAATCTGTATCATATATATCTAGAACTGAATAACTAGTAGAATGTGATGATTCATTTCGTTTGTGATTCGGCGATTTGGGGGCATCTACCAGTAATAAAGGATCTAGCAGAGTATGTTCCATGGCTGATCCGGCTTCATCTGGAGTCTTAGTCTATTATATACTACGGCTCTTTATAAATAGTATTGAATTAGTGCCACAAACAAAAAAAAGTCTTAAAAAGAAAAAGAAAAAAACGACATTGTTTATTTTGTGTCTTGGCAATTTTATTTATAATATAATTAAGAGGGAATTTTCTTTTTAAGCAAATTTTTATATATTTCAATCAGCTATATTAGTAGTATCAAATGTCATGTATTGGAGAAATACTTGGTTGAATGGAAAAATTTATCCTTCATGTGAGCCACTAACTCTCAATGAAGGGATGTTGGTATCTCATGATTTGTACTCACCAGTTCTATATATAAAACAAGGTATTTATAAACAACTATGTTATCAGAATGGTATTCCAATGTTAAATACAAACTTAGGTTTAGTTATCGATAAATTCACACAAACATTACCCATAGTTAACGCATCATGGGAAGATTTTACCAGAAATAATGTACGAGGTAATTTTTCTTATAGTGTTGTATCAATCATTTATGCTTTAGCAGTTCTGGCAGTCATCACCTGGTTCTTAACTATATTCGTATTAACCAATTATACAATTAAGCCATCATTCCTTTTGCAAGCATCATCGTCTTTATCATCAATATATATATTAGTAGTCGTGATAAAATCCGTAATAATTCTACATGATCAACAAAGAGATGGCTATTTACATGGTGCTAAATTATTAGATCAAATCAATGCAAGTGATGCAGTAAATATAATAGATTTAATAGTTGTATTATTATTACAAATAAATCAAGTCCAAGTAATTATGAGGATATTTCTGAGACAAAAGGATAAAAGACTAACATTTTTTGTGGGGTTGATAGCATCGATAGCGTCCCAAGCAATTTGGGGTGTAACCAAATTCCATAACTTTTCCCCTACAGATGAAGCTGGAGATATATTACCTGCATTTATTTACTTGGTTCGGATTGCAACAGGTTTATGCTATGCTGCCATTATTTCCGTATTTCAAATAAGTAAAATTCATCATATCATTGCCAATAAGAATATATGGCTATTGTCATTATTAACATTCATACTTATTTATAGTCCAGTTGCATTCTTCATTGCCGATGTCTCAAATGCGTTTGTATATGAATTATCAGAAATTTTCTCTGTTGTCACATATGTTATCTGTGTGGTGATACCATGGGAATGGTGTAATAAATTTAATGTGATAATGAAAGTAAAAGAAAAGGAAGGGGTCCTTGGTCGACGTTTTTATGAAGATGAACTATATGAGTTAGATAGATTTGAGTTGTTCGTTGAAGAAGATGCAGAAGTCCAAGATAATATTAAGTCACAAGAAGATGGAAGTAATGAAGATGATACAACTGACGATTCTATTGGAGGAAGTGGTGAGGAAGAGCCTCATCAAGAAGACGAACAATTTTCAAGAGCGAAAATGGTTCTTTTAGCCTTAAATAAATCAAAGAGAACCTTTTTGAAGGTAACTGATGGTATTATTGCTGCTGGTTTTGCAATACCACGATCAGTTAGTATATCAACACAATCAATTGATGCTAAGAGTAGAAATAATCATCTAGAAGAAATAGCGCCTCAACTAACTAGTTCGCGTTTTAATCATATGATGACTAATGATCAAGCAAGTAGTGAGGTAGCTGTTACAAATTCAAATCCTGAGACAGTTAATATTACACAGCCTGGAGGATCAAGAAGCAGACGTAATGTTTACGTATATTCTAGAAAAGAAGTAGTTATAAATTTTTCAGATGAAGAATAAACAATCCGAGCTATTCGTTATGGCCTTTCTTAGCGATTTTCAAGCATTCCGCTTCGTAGCCTGGAATATGAATATATTCCACCTTATTTTCTGTAAATTTTTTATAACAAGAATTGTCCTTAACAAATATATCTGGCTCAGCAACACCTACAAAGCAAGTTTTTATACTAGTTTCAAGTATTCTGTCCGCACATGGCTGATTACCACTTAATCTTAAAGTACATGGTTCCATCGTACTATATATTTCAGTACCAGCAGGAATTTCTCGATGTCCAACTTCTTGAAAATACTTTTCTAATGCACATTGCTCTGCATGAGTATTTCCAGGTAACTCTCTAGAATGGCCTGTAGCAAGAATCTTACCACTATTTACAAGAACAGCACCAACATTGAACTGAGTCTGTGTTTCACCGCATTTGTCTGCCAACGAAACAGCTAACTCCATGAATTTTCTATGTGGAGATAAAGCCCACTCTGGGTATTCAGTTTTATATGACCACGACTTGTCAGAAGCTTCGTACTTATAAGCATGAAGCCAAAGATCTAAATCATTTGGACCCGGATTGGAATAAACTGGCAATCCAGATACTTCACAAATTGCCCCTGTCAACAATTCGCCGTCTTCTTCAGGATGAAACCAACTGGATGCCGACCTTTCTTTTCCTATCTTATCTAGCCTGGATATAATTTCTTCATTCGTGCCCTCGTTATTTGCCCCCAAATTTTTGCCCCATACAAATTCATTTGAATAAATAGGATCATTGGCTATAGGATGCCCTATGTATTGAAGGTGCACACGTATTTGATGCGTCCTTCCTGTGAATGGTAAACACTTAACAATAGATGTATTTGATTCCGGATCATATGAAACTCGACGGTAAACAGTCTTCGCTTCCTTTCCATTTTCGATATCTACTCTATTCAATCCAAGTTTCTGAGCTATAGTGCTCAATGGCTTATCTACCTCTATTTCTTCTATTGGGAACTCACCCTTAACCCTAGCAATATATTCCTTTCGAACACTTCTTTCCCTAATTTGCTTGACAAACTCGTCGGCTCCCTGGGATGATTTTCCTAAAAACATTAAGCCACTAGTCAATCTATCCAATCTGTTGCAAGGATGAACTATTTTTCCAAATTCATGTTCAAAAATTTTAGTTATAGTATTATATCTATATCTTCCAGTTGGATGGACTGGAATTCCAGAAGGTTTATCGATTGCAATTATCTTTTCATCTTCAAAAACTATTTTGATTGGTTTTGAACTGACTGGTGGTTCTCTTCTATATGTTCTATGACTTATTAAATCTCCATTTTTTATGATTGTCTCTAAGCTTGCAGGCTTTTTATTTACGGTGACTTTTCCTTCTTCTATCGCCTTCTTATAAGTTTCTGGGGTACGATCTCTGAACTCATCAACAAATACATCTATAAGTTTTCTATCTCTCCATCTTAACTTGCAATAAGTCAAATAAGTAAAGTAGTATGGACTGACTCTTCTCAAGCGTCCATCTATTATATATCTAGCTCCCTCTGCTTCTTCCTCCTCTATAGTCTTACCCTCTACTATATTTTTATCAGCAGCATTTTCACCACCAAGCTGTTCATACGCAGTTAATGTTTGCTTATCCAAAGCCTGACGTTTCATTCGAAATCCCTGCGAGTCTCTCAATTGTAGACTCGGAGATCCCGCTCTCTTAGCTGTCATTATATTTGAAAATACTGTAGATATTCTGTTGTAAATTGGTTTAATAGCCATAAATCACAGAAGATCAAATAAAGAAATTTTTATTTACATTTATGTTCTTTTTTCAATATTGAGAATTTTTTTTTAAAAAAAAGAAGACTACTTACCTAATATTTACAATAAACCTTGCTTCTTCAAATCTAAATAATCCTTTTCGGACATTACATTACCTTCCTTATCTTCAATTTCAACTGCATTTTCACTATCACCTTCTTTTACTCTTTTAGCTCTCTTGAATTTCCTCCACAAATTTTGCGCCTCTTCAATTGAAGTTATACTTTTGAATAAGCTCAAACACTCGTCTTCGATTCCAATACATTTAAGTCCATATTGATGCTTAGGATTTGAAAAGTGCTTGGCAAACACTGATCTGCCTTTGTAAGTTATGTTTCCACACACTTCACATACATAGGTCTTATGTAACCCTTGTAGCCTGTACAACCAAAATGGAATGGGTTTTCCATCGGCTCCAAGTGGAAGATTTTTATAATAAGACATATCATCATCATCATCATCCTGCTCTTCGCTTTCGTCTGAAGAATCGCTGTTGCTGTCAGATTCTTCGTATGGTTTCTCTAACTCTCGTTCTTTATCTGTCAACGTCAAATTCCGTTCCACATAAGCAATAGTTGCCTCTTTAAAAGGTTGTAAAATGGTAGATAACTTCTTAATATCCTCCTCTACATCTTCTATTTCAATGTTTGACTTCTTGGAGTTCTTAATATGCTTCTTCCCCTGTAAATGTGACTCGTAAACTGTTGATTTTGAAAACAATTTTCGACATGATTCGCAATATAATCTATTTTCCGCTTTGATATCATCATGCTCTTCTTTATCGATGGGGGTACATATCAATGATTCGAAATCGGATAATGGGTGAGCTCTTTCTATAAACGATTTTAAATAATTGAATAGCTTTCTTAAATAGTCTTTGTATTGACTACTATTCTTGACTACTATATGTGGAGATAATTTATTAAATATATTAAGATAACCAACGTATGATATATCTTGGTTGGATGTACAATATTTGTACTCCTCAAAGAAGGGGTATAAATCTAAGAATTTCCCATATTCTTCCTCTTTATTGAAAATATTTGACAAATCCAACTGAGACCCCATTATACTTAGTATATTTTTCTTCGAATTTTCACCTTCTTTGACAGTTTCCGAATACATATCATACTGAGCTTTTATATTTTCAGCTTGTAGGTGATAAGATGCTTCATATCTTTCTTTAAGGTCGGTAAGAAACTCATCAAACCTTTTAAATTCAAATTTTGGATCTTGGATACTATTCAACTCGTTTACTATTAACTGATTGTCATTGGATCTATGGTTTAGAACTAAATTGGACCTTTTTTTATATGTCTCTTTAAATATCTTAATTTCGTGTTGTTGAAGAATTCTCTCTTTATGAGACTTTTTGAGTTTGACTTGCTTTGAATTCGGATATAAGGAACTATTACGTTTGAATCTTTGGGATATAGCATTTTCAACTACGTTTAGCTCTTCGAGTGTAGATCGCTCTACCTCTAGTAATCGAGACATTTGGTATATCTACAGAGTTGTCATAAGCTTATTTAACTTTGCATCTCTCACTTTTTTTTTGTGTTTTTTTATTGAGAAGCAACAAAAAAGAAGGAACAACCCCAACTTTTCTGATTCATGTTCTTTCTAAATTGAACCCATCATGTCAACCGATAGTATACCATTATATTTATTTACTTACAATTGTAACAAGCAAAGGATTGATCCTGATGTATTTTTGCCCAAGTTTCAAGAGTCGCTCCCTGAAGAATTGGCTACCATTTATGTATTTGGATTAGAAGAATTATGCTCCATTCTTGATGGATGCTTCCATAAAATTGCCAATCAGCATTTGATTAAGTATAACGAATTATTTTTGAAAGCCTTAAATTCAAAATTTGATAAGAGGGATATAAGATTTCAAACAATTGCTTTAAATCATATTGGATCGATTGGTATAATTTTAATTAGTCCGTATCCACTGAAATTCAAGAATATATTGAAGGCTCTGAGTTCATGTGGTTATGCAAACTCTTCACTCAAAGGAGCTGTAGCTGTAAGACTTACCTATTGCCCTGAAGGTAGACTTTTGGGTAAGGTTGTAGATTTATCATTTGCGAATGCCCATTTAAGTGCTAATGAAGGAGAGATTTATTACCAGCAGAGAAATTCGGATGTAATTACGTTGATGAGATCATTAGATTTTGGAGATTGGTATGGTTTATTAAAGCCAGACTCGCATACATTTTTCATGGGAGATTTGAATTATAGAACGTCGAAGGCGCATGTACCTACGTCAGGTGTTGCTCAAAGGTTATTATCATTACAAGATCCATCAATTGCGAGTGAAGAATCAATTGAAGAATTGGTTCAACAGTATGATGAGTTAACTTATTCCATTCAAAACGGTGAAATACTTACCGGCTTCTCCGAAGGCTGTATTGATTTCCAGCCTACTTACAAGTATCATGTTAACACTGCCATATTCAACTCAAAGCGATCACCTTCATGGTGCGATAGAATACTTTATCAATCCACCTATCAAAGAAGCGATTCTGAAGCAATTCGAAAGCTAAAAAGGGATAAGACAAGCAAATTGCCTAGGGTAAATTATTATTCAAGCATAAGTTCTATCCTTTTGTCTGACCATCAACCAGTTTATGCGTTCATTACTATTCCATTTGCAGCACCAAGGTCAATAGTGGCTTCTAACGGGTATTTAGAAGTTTTGCCTAGCGAAATACCGAATAGCAATGAACATAGTAATACTAATGAAGTAATAACTGGGCCTACACAAATATATATGCTTCCAACAAAATATGATTACATCATTCAAAATTATGTTAGGCATGTAGTTGATTTTATTATAGGATATAGCTTATGGCTAACATTGACAAGAAATGGAAGATTGATACTGTTAGTGTTAGTTTGTTTATTATGGTATCTTGTATATGCATACTTATAGTATTTTTGGAATTTGCTGCCAGTCGCCACACTTTTAATGTGAGTGCATTGAAACACTTTTTCTTTTCAATATAACTTCTACGGTGAATTTTTTTTAAAAAACATTTGAAAATTACCAACTTCTTTATATATTTAATTATTCTTTTACTTCCTTTACTTCTTTTTAAAAAGATTATTAAAAGGTCGTCTTTTCTTCAAAATTTACAACCCATAAGCAGGAATATTTTCCTGGGAATTTTAAAATACTTTCGAAGTTGTTAAGATTTGATATATAGTGGAGAGTCAAATTAAACAAATGGTTAATCATTTAGAGCCATTTCGACATTAATTTTCAAAAATCTATAGCTTACTAGCTCTACAAAATATTGTACTAGGCACAAAATGCCTAAAAGCCTTCATAATGTATATACATCATGTCCATTACTATTTATATAAAAGAAAAATTAAGAGATCCCTAAAAACACATAATAATCAAATCCTATTAATACTTATAAACAAGACTTAGTCAGCCAAACAAGCAAAACAAATTGAAGTCCATAAATTTTTGGATAAATATAATATCCTTACGATATCACAATTTATTTAAGTTATTACATTTTTATTTCAAAAGTTTTGTGTTATCCATCCATCAATTTAAAAGAATAGATTATTCGGTACAATCCTTTGAGATATGACCTGATTTACCACACTTATAACATGCTTTGTTTGAAGAAAAGTTATTTCCACCAGTAGTTGAAGTACATTCTTTTGATATGTGACCGGTTTTACCACAAGCATAACATTTGACAGTACCAGCTTGGCAGTCTCTAGCAAAATGGTTTGGACCACCACATTTGTAACAGGTAGTACCATTACTTGATTTTGTAGCGGGTTTCAGTCTGGTGGTAGTAGTGGTGGAAGGAGCAGCAGTAGTAGCAGCACCATCGGCATTACAGTTTTTGGAAATGTGACCAAATTGTCCACAGTTATAACATTTAGCACCTTGGGATTGAGTTGGACAATCAGTTTGAACATGTCCTACATCACCACAAGAGTAACATTGTTTAGTGGTAGCTTGCTTTGGGTCTGGACAATCGCCTGATTCATGACCTGGTTTACGACAATTATAACATAATCTTTCTTCTTGTTGACAGTTGTCAGCTAAGTGACCTAATTCACCACATTTGTAACAAGTTCTTGGAAATACAGCAGCCATTTTTAACGTTGTTTTCTATAGTATTAATGGTGTTACTTTTTTTTTTCTATTTTAAAAATTATTTCTCCATATGCAATAGTAGCGAAAAATTTTTTGGGATAGTCTTTGGTAAAATTATTTATTACCCGGATTTTATTTTTATATACTGAAAAACATTTCCATAATATATATTAAATTAAATATAAAATTATTTATTATTTATCAATAACTACAATATGCAATATCCATATTTGATATCTAGAGTTATAGATCCAATATTTGGTATAGGAATTGGAGCTGCAGCTTTTTATCTTCACGAGAAGAGATTAAATAAACCAGAAGGTCACAGTCTATATGAACTATTTCTGAAGAAGTATTTATCGACTAATAATAGCAAATAGAATAAGGTCCTCGATAAATTACGTGCTTAATGATGTTATGACTTATTATTAATATTTAATTTATATAATGTAATAATATATACATATATATTGTATTTACTTTAAACTATCTTTAAATTTGGAATGTACTAAATCGGCGTTGAATTCACCAATATCTTGAACTAATAAATCACGAATCTTTTCCCAACTGGAATCCGATATAACCAATGGCTTACTTGCTTCTGGGTGGGCATCTTCCATTTCAACATCTGCATTCTCTTGGTGTGCTTCTATAACGGGCGTAGATACAGTTGGAGCAGAAACCATACAGTTGAAATTAACTTCTGATTCTTGATTATATATTTGGGATAAATCAGAGGCATCGTGAACAACTTTGGACTTGTACAATAATTTAAGATTAGAAATGGTTATATTAGCATCTTTTAATAACGGTAAAGACTCGATTAAATCTGATTTGACTTTGTAAATACTAGTAGAAATTGGAATATTCTTTAAATCAGCATTGAATTTATAAGGAGGTTTAATTGATTTAAATTTTAAAGTTATTCTAACATCTGCTGAGCTGGATTCAGATTTGGGTAATGGATACTTAAATTTCGGCAAGCTAGGACCTAATGTTTGCAAAGTATGATAATCTGAAGTGGAATTAAATTTATCAGAAGGTAAATCTTCAGATAATGCTATAAGCTTTAAATAAGTTTCAGCAAATTGTTTCTCACTATTATCTATAGCAGTAACTATGGTCGACATGATGTATCTTTATTAAATCAAGGTTTATTTATATTATTTATTAATACCATACGTTGTCAAACATTTTCTGCTTTCTTTTTTTTTTTATTGTTTTTTCTTTTTGAGTATGGGAGGAGCAGTTTGTAACATTTGTTCAAAAAGAACATAAGCCGAATTAACTGAAATTAATATTAATCATATTCAATTGGATCATAACATGAGTTTCTTCAAAGCATTCAGAAGTAGTCCAAGTAACTATTCCCCATTAAACCAAAATGATGGTGCAGCATTGCCAGCACCAGTAACTCAACCTGCAGCCGAAAATGCCAATTCATTTTCAGCAAGGTTAAAAAAATTGAATCCCTTTAAAAGCAATTCAATATATCTTGAAGTTGATGCTAATTATGTCACTTCAGAGCCGGGTTACTTTGAATTATCAAGATGGGATAGGATGTTAATATTTGGTTTGACTTTTGCTGGATCCGTATGCTGTTACACTATTTGTATATTCTTGTTTCCACTTCTTAGTCTAAAACCTAGAAAATTTGCTATATTATGGTCGTTGGGTTCTATATTCTTCTTGGTTAGTTTTGGGGTATTGCAGGGATTCAAGCCTTACATGGAGCATTTATTCCTGTCTACCCGTTTGATATTTTCAATCACGTTCATAACTAGTATTATTTTAACATTAATCAGTAGTTTAAGGTTAAAGAGTGTGATATTATCTATCATATTTGCTGCTATACAATTATTAAGTGCTGTTTGGTATACAGTTAGTTATTTCCCAATGGGAACTCAAACTTTGAATTTAGCAGGAACGGTTGCAAGAAGTCAAGTAGAGTCATGGATAAATACTTAAATAAATAAATAAAAATTCAGTATTAATTCATAAACAATTGCTTATATCTATACATATGTACAATATCTATTTATATATCTATTTATGTATCTATTTACATATCTACTTGCTGTAAAGATTAATAAATTCTGTTTGTGTTAACGTACCAAATTCTGGAAATGCAGAGACTAAACCTTTTTCTACTACTTTGGCGATGGCTGGATTAACTAAAGTATCATTAGATAATGCTTTTGACAACTCAACTACTCTATCACCAATAGCTTTGAATTTAGCATCAGAAGAATAAGTCAAGATCTTATCTAAATTCTTAATTGCCTGCAAGGCCAAAACATATTTACCTTGAATTAAATAAATCTTGAAGAATACTTCCCAAGTTAATCTTAAATTCTTACCTTCTGTAATTAAAGGCTTGAAAATTAAGAATAAGCTCTCGATGATATCAGAATCTACTAAATCAGCTAATAATTTACTGCCGAGTGGATCTGTATCATCTTTTTCACTTTCAACTTTCGCAATTAACTCTGATCTCTTCTTGTTAGCTTGAGCCTTAACTTTCTTTTGTTTTTTATTATTCTTCTTAATCTTAATATTTTCTTCTTCTTCTTCGTCCTCCTTTTTATTAAGTTGCTCGTCATAAAGTTCAAAATAAATTTTTGAAATACCCTTCAAAGCTCTAACATAAATAGGTGTGGAATGAATTTTATCTTCCCATCTTAAAGTATCAATATAATCTCTTGGTGTACCCCTTCTCATACAATAAGAATGAAAATCATATTGATCAAAATAAAAGATTTTAAATATCTTAATAATAGCATGATATCTCTTTAATGATAATCCTCTATAAGTTTCAAGGTTTTCAATAAGAGAATTTTCCAATTCTTCATTTTCTTCGCCTGCTTCTTTATATTCTTGTAATTTAGTTTGATACTCATGATATAATCTATAATAAGCTTCAGCACTTTCAACTAAGACCCAATTAGCTTGCATTAAATGTAAATCTTTACATCCATTAACATTACCATCTTCAACCTTAGTAAATAACGAAATACAATTAATTGCCTCATCAACTCTATTAGCTCTGAAATAATATTTGGTAGCTTTGGTATTAATAAAACGATCTTGCAAATCTAATTCACGAGCCTCATTCATGACTTCACTAGCTATGAAATATTCTTTTTTATGTTTTAATACTTTAGCTTTGACTATGTAAAGCTCGACTAAAGTTGGAGAATGATTTAATGCATCATCAATAAATCTAGAAGCTTTTTCTAGATCGTTAAGATATAAATAATGTTGAGCTAAGTAATAACTAGTCCAAACATAAACTGTTGGATCTTCGATAGATTTAATATCATTCTCATAGAAATCTAAAACTATCTTTTCAATAACTTTTAACTTTTTATAAGTTTTATATAATGGTTTAACATTGACAAAAGTTGCAGGAACACCTCTCTTTAATTGAGGAATGATATACTCTCTAGCTTTAGTTTCAAATGATTCATGAGATGATGGTATGAAAGTTAACGGTAAGAATTTTGGCGGATCAGATTTTGGATAAAATTTGCTTAACTTTTCATATAATTTCAATCTAGTTTCTAATGGTTTTGAAACTGAATCCAATGACACTTCCAAAAGATGATAATATCCGACGTTTTCAGGATTTCTTTGTAATAACTTACGATATTCAACTGAGGCTTCTTGCTTTCTATTTAATATTAATAAATATTTGGCTTTATATTCCAAATAAGATAATCCATCTCTAATTTCATCGAAATCTTCTTCTAAAATTTTAAGAGCTTTTTCAACGTCGCCTGCTTCAGCAATAATTGAATTTTTATATAACACACATTCACTTTGTTCGTATCTATCAGCTTCAGTTAAATGCTCTTTGATTATATCCTCAATTTTGATTAATGTTGAAACTGCCTGACTGTATGATTTGTTAAGATGATGTGCTACAGCAACAGCAGTCCAATTTGCTCTAAAACCTGGTTGATGCTCTAAATATTGCTGTCTTGATTCTTTTAAATTCTTATAATCTCTAATTTGAGTTTGCATAAAGGATAAGTCTCTCAAAATTGGTTTATTGGGAGATCCATTATCATTAGCAGCTTTTAACCATTTGGCAGCTTCTTCATAATTTTCTACCGCTCTATAATAAATACCAGCTAAATGATCAACTAAATAATTTTCAGGATTTTTCAGTAAAGCTTTTAAAACATATGACTCCGCCTCTCCTTTATTACCAGTATAATGATAACAACAACCTTTTAATGCTAATGACTCAGAATGAGTAGAATTTTTCTTTAAATTAGTTTCAACTAATTTTAATGCCTTTTTATATTGTTTAGAATCATATAACTTTAAGGCTTCCCTAAAGTTAGCATCCTCCTTATTGGAAAATATAGGTGATCCTTTTTTAACAGCCACCATTTCCTAATGTACTGTTATACACAAATCAATGGTTTTATATTACCAAGCTATGTAGAAAATTTGGTTACTCGTTGAAAAAAAAACTCCAAAAAAAAAAATCTGAAAACCAAAAATAAAAAAAAAATAAAAAAAAAAATTAGAAAAACAAATCTAAAAATAAAATAATTATTTAAATGTTTAAGAATCAATAAAATGTGGAATGAATAAAATGTGGAATAAATATGAACGTTCTATTTTATTAATCAATAAACATTAATGTATATTACTCAATTCCTAACACAGTATCTATCTGAATTCCCTCCTGAAATATTTAAAAACATTGTCGATTATTTGACACATCAATATATATTTGATATTTTATTAAGAATTCCTAAATTAAGAAATATTATCTTATATTGTTATTTTGGTAATACAGTTAATTTATATATACTAGAAGACAAGCATGACGACGATGATGTAGATGATGAGAAGTTTAGTGTTATCTATAGTTATCGATGGATAATTCAACTTTTGAAATTAGAACATTTCAATCCTAGAGAATTGATAATTCACTCAAACCCTGAACAACTAAAATATATAATTGACTTATCACAGTCAAGGTTTTTAAAATATTCATATGTGAGATTAATTGTTTCCGACTATTGTGGAATTCCTGAGACTATAATGGACGACTTACGATTCATACTATCATTGCGAAATGTCAAATCTTTAACATTTCGGAGTGGAAAAGAAGTCAAGCCTTTGGAAAGCTTACTACCACTAGTGGAATTCAGTAACATTGAGGAATTTATTTTAACTAATTATGGTAAAGTTCCTGAAATAAGCCTAAGGTTGCCAAACCACTTAGTGACATTAGAGGTATCGCATCATAAAATTCATTCAACGTTAACTTTTCCTGACACCATCGCCAAATTAACACTTGAATCTTGTGGCATTACCGATAAAATCTTTCAGGGTTGGAAATTTCCTGGTAATTTAAAAATCTTAAATGTACCTCATAACAAGCTAAAATCTTTGCCTATTGCATTATTACCTGAAACACTTGAAGAAATAGATTTTTCTGATAACGAATATCTTAAAAGGGTGTTGATAAATGAAAATACTGCTTGGCCACCTTATCTAAAAAAAATTAATATGAGCTCTTGCAATATCAATGAAAAAATGTTAGAGAAGTTAAGTCTGATGCAATGGCCCTCGGAGTTAATCAGTTTACAAATGGAGGATAATGAATATAAATTCATTGATCCATTATATAACCTACCAGATTCATTGGAGTTTTTAGCAATTGCTTTTCGTACAGTAACTCGAAGGAACGGTGATAAATTCCAGTATCCAAAATCACTAAAGAGTTTAGAAATTTACCTTGCTGAGGATCTCGAAATTCCTTATGGAGTGGAGGTTTTAGTTACCGGTTTCAATACAATTGAAAATATAAAGCTTCCTTCAACAGTACATACATTTCGTAGTATCCATATTAATTGTAATGATTTAAGAAATTGGAAAGATTGCATGAGTTTGAGATTTATACAATTAGAGTTTTGTGGCAGGCTACCAAACTTCAATGAATGGGTTCCACCTCCAAATTTAGAAGCGTTATTGGTCGCTGATTGTGATATTCCTAGACTAACTAAAGAGTTTCTAATATTTGGTAGGAATGTGAATAAATTAAAGAGACTTACACTTACTCTGTGTAAGATAAAAGAAATTGATAATGATATATGTTTGCCTCCTAATCTTATTGATTTTAATTTAAGCTATAATAAATTGAAAAGTTGGACATTTCCTGTCAATAATTTCATGAATGTTGAATTCAATTTGAAAGGCAATCCATTTAATGATGGATCTAGAATAGAAGTTATTTAATGATTAAAATTTGAAAATATGGTTGCAAGTAGAATTTTTTGTATGCCATATGTGCAGTATTTATTTATATATGCGGAGTTTAAAAAATTAACAGCTAAAATTTTTAACATCCGATCCGCGATTGAGGCAAAGGTATAAGGGATTTTAAAAATCAAGAAACTTTAGATAATTATATATCTTTATTCTGTAATTATTTTTTAATTGTGCAAAAGTCAAAGAATGTCAAGTACTTTGTATCCAGCTGCTAGTTCTTCAGCTTCTGAAGGGTCTCCACAAAATGAAAAGGATACTGATCGTACCCCAGAAAATGATCAAGATGAAGAAGAAAGGAAAAGGTTAAGGACAAAGACAGCTTGTGACTATTGTAGAAAGAGGAAAACAAAATGCAATGGTGAAAGTCCTTGTGCAAGCTGCTTGTATTATAAAAGAGAATGTATTTATACTTATGTTCCAAAAGTTAGAAAGAAGAGAGTTAGCAAAGTACAACCAAATACATCAACCACGTCATCCAAGAAATATAATCCAAATTCTATACAAGGATTAAATAATCGATTATCAGCTTTAGAAAACTTATTAACAAAATTAGTATCTAAATTGGATGGTAATTCTTCAAAGACATTTTCTAATGAATTAAATGATATTAATAATAAACGTTATGATGAAGAAGATTCTGATACTTTATCATTAGCATCATTACCATCAAGTGATAGTGAACTGAGTGATGAAAATAAACCCAATGAAATTGTATTAAGTGAGAAATCAGTTACAAATGCAAACAAATTAGGAGAAATGATGAAAACTGAAAGAGTTCATCAACACTGTGTAATTAATATAAATCCACGTCAACGTATTTTGCAATGGGTTGGATCTCACTCAGTATTTCATGTTTTATCAGCTAAATCAATTAGATGGTTACGTAGTAAACTTAATGATCCTGGTGATGAAGAATTGATCTTACCAATTAAGAATTTACCAATTGCTCTTAATAATGCAGTTGATTCAACTTTGAATATGTGGAATGCACCAGAAAATGATAATATTTATACTAAGAATTTATACTTTTCAAGAGATGAAAAGAATCTAACATTTGAATTATTGGATTATTATTATAATACACTTCATCTTGCTCCATTTTTATGTAATTTAAATACTATTAGGGAATTATTTCAAGTTTATTATTATGCTATTTCACAAGGAGATTTTGATGTTATAAATGGATTATCAATGAGTGATTTTTTAATTATGAATGTATCATTATGTTTATGTTTGATGAATATATCTAATAAAGAAATTATTAGTACTGAAAGTTATCCTACTTTAAGTTCCAAAACACTTCATGAGTTAAACGTATTAAAACATAAATTCTTTAAATTTTCTATTCATTGTTATGAAAGAGTAAGTGTTGTGACTGAAGGTATAAAGTCAGCACAAGGTATTGCCTTATTGATGTTATACATTGAAGCATCATTTATAACAGATGTGCATATAAATTATATGTTAGCATCAGCATTAATTAGAATTGCTCGTGATGTTGGAATTCATCGAATTGATTTATATAAATATGATACTTCCGATTCAATTGTAGAATTGAAAAGAAGATTATGGTGGTTTTGTGAATATATGGATAAAGAAACTTGTTATAAAAGTGGTAAATCAGAAATTATTAATCAAAATGATGCAAATGCTTTAAGTGAATTTGATAATTATTTTGCTTCAGTGGCAGTTGATCCATTTAAGACAAATGCATATTTAAAAAATTCAACTGCTTTGGTGGGAAATTGTCAACATTATGGACATCAATATTATTTTGTTTATTATTCACTTATGTTAACTCGTATTAAGAGTAAGAGTTATGGGCAATTGTATGGTGCAAGAGTTGAATCCATGTCTCATGATGAATTATTAGATTCTTTACAGAGTGTAAATGATGAAATGTTTAAAATGGCAAGATTAATGGAACCGGAAGTTAGACCAACATTATATTACTTGAAAAGATCTGAACCAAAATCAGACTCTTTTAGGAATTTATTTCAAGGACATGAACAATTTTATACTTATAGCAATTTAATGCTACAATTATCATTTTTTTCACATTTGCTAACTATCAATAGAGTACCATATATGCAACCTAATTTTGTTAGTAATGAAAGAAGTATTAAATTTGGAAATTTATCATTAGAAAGTGCAAGGACGATTTTACATCTTGTTGGTGATTTAAATAAATCACAGCTTAATGATACGGTGGCAGGATATATTAAATTTTATCCCTTTATGGCTTTTTGTTGTTTACTTGGTCATTGTATTGGATTTCCTAAGGAAAATAGTTCTCATATGGATTGCTCATTATTAATTAAAGTATCAATGAATTTCTTTGCTCATAAAGATAGTATAGATAATTCACTAGAAAGTTGGGAAGAAAGTAGATTATATGATAGTAAGAATACAATGATAGATTTAATAACTAGATTATTTTTAAGAATTTTAGTTAATTTAATGAGTAAAGAATCGGAGCATAAATACCTTGAAGAAATAAATGGATTAGAGCAGCATTTAGCAGTATGTATTCAAATTTATCCTGATTTATTTCAAAGAGTTGAGAATGCTGAAGTACCTTTGAATTTTATGTTTGATGCTAATATCTTATCTAGAGGAATGAATAATTATGGTTCAGATAGTGTTGCTGCAGATAGCGTTGGAGCTGGATTATCTTCAACCGTTGCTACTTCTTCAATGATTGATACTCCCACATCATCTATTCCGAAACAAACCATTAATCAACCAAGTCCAATGAAGGGATTAGCTTGGGAATCTTCTGCTTCGTTAAATTTTGAAGAACTTACAGAAGAAAGCTTTGGGTCTTTAATTAATTCTCAAGCCTTTAATTTGCCGAATTTCTTTTTAGATAATAATATTGATTCTAATGGTTTTGTTACCAGTGAGCAAAATGACTTTGAATATTTTATTAATTAGTAGTGACGATGTTTTTTTTATATAGTTATAAGTGGCAGACGTGTATATAGAGTGAAATGGAATTTTGTTTGATGAAAGAATATAGTATAAATAAATAGGTTTAGAATTATGATTACGAATAGATTTATGCTTTACAGTTAAAGTTTTTTATAATAAAGAGTAAACTAGAATTTTTAAGCAAAATATTATTTTAAGATATTAATTTGAATTATTGTAGAATTTATTAAAAGGTTTATATGATATAATCCAAATGAATATTGAAATTTATACGAAATTAAATATCATGTCATTTTACTTTAACTTTAAAAATAGAAATTTCGAATAAAATTGCGTCCTACATAATTTTCGGCTTAAAAAAATATAAAGTCATTATACAATTTCAATTACCCGATTTGAATTATTTAACCACCATAATTTTACTTAACTAATTTCAACTTTTTAATTTACAATTCTTCATATTCAAGAAGGTAGAGGTTCATCTACTTAATTAAATAATAATGTCATATTCCAATAGTCTACCTCCTAATCCAGGAATAACTGGTACAAATCCTAATAGTTTTAAAACTGAAATTCATCCTAGTGACTTCACAGAGGATGACAGTAACAATAATAATAATAATAATAATAATAATAATAATAATAATAATAATAATAATAATAATAATAATAATAATGCTAAGAAAAGAATCAGAGTAGCCTGTGATACATGTCGTCGTAAGAAGATCAGATGCGATGGGAAATTACCATGTACAAACTGTTCGCTGTCATCTAATGAATCAGATTGTAAATATAAAGAAAGACCAGTAAAAAAGAAACCTAAACCAATTCCTAAACCTCCGACTGTTAAGGTAAAGCCAGCTCCAAAAAAGGTAGTTAATTCAAAATCATTCGAGTTTCTAGATACAAGATTATCTAATTTAGAAAATGTAATAGGAAGACTAACTGATAAATTGGAAGAAATAACTGCGCCTTTAAATGGTAGACATTCTTCATTAGATAGTAGTGGCAGTGAATTACTGAAACATTCGAAGCGAAGTACAATACCAGAAACTATTGATTCCATTACCGATGGAGATGACGGAGATGAAGACGATGAATTAACTGCTTCAGAAAATAATTCTGATACTTTAGAATCATCTGAAGAATCCCTGGATGATAATAATAATAACAGCAATAATAATAATAACAATAATAATAATAATAGTAACAATAATAATAGTAATAATAGTAATAATGATAATTCAAAGAAATCAACTGAAAATATTGAATTTCAAGCTAAAATTCCTTTGAAACCTTCTAAAGGTGTTCTGAAAAGTTTGACTTTTGAACAATATTTTGGAACGCATTCGATCATGTGTATATTTTCAGATAAGTCTTTAGCTTGGATTGAGGGTCACTTGGGTCCTGCTGCAGCAGAAGTAATAACTCCAATAAGAAATTTGCCAACTGTTTTTTATAGCAAGTTGAAATCATTCACCTTAAAATGGATAGATCCTCCCATAGTTGATGCAAAAGAACGTAGGAAATTATTAGAAAAACCATTTCCTGAAAATAAGAGATTAGTACTTGATTTAATTGAAACTTATTATGGTGATATAACTATGGTGAATTCCTTATGTAATTTTGAAGAAATTTCGAGATTATTTCATGATTATTATGATAACTTTGATCAAGCAAGTTTATCCAAAAGAAGAATATTTAAATTATCAGAATTTTTGATTATGTCATTAGCATTATTATTATGTGTCACAGCAAAAGTTGATCAAGATTCACTTGCAACTACACCTAGTTCATCAAGTTCCAAAGATACTCCTGACTCGATAAAAGATTTAAGCGTAGATGAAGTATCAAATTTACTGGATAATTTACTACATTGTGCTATATATTATTATCATAGAGTCTCAGTATTCAGTGAAGGGATTGAAACTGTACAAGGCATTTTATTGTTAATCATTTACATCGAAAGTAATTGGATCACATCCCACGCTAATTATATTTTGACATCTGTCGCAGTGAGGTTTGCTCAAGAAATAGGTTTACATCGTTCTGAAACATACGAAGGTTTAAATCTTTCTGAACAAGAAAAAAGAAGAACAATTTGGCTATATTGTCATTATTTTGATATGGAAATTTGTTTCAGAAGTGGTAAACCGCCAATGATTAATGATGCTGACGTCACAACTAATACAGATGAAGATTTAGAAAGTTTTTGCCGTCAAAGCTTGTATAAATGTCAAACCGATGCCCAATTTCCAGAGCTTAATCCTAATTTCCCGTTATTAGGTCAGATTTTAAGATACATGAGAACCAATAATCATCCTGCTTTTTTTTATTTTTATTTATTGATGATATCTAAAATCAGAGCTAAGTCATATAATAAATTATTTGCTGCTTCAGCTCTAAATGGAAATTCCGGAGGGGATTTAGCAAAAACATTAGATTCTTTGAATCAAGAAATGTTTGAGATTTCGGATATAATATCTGAAGATGCTAAACCAAGATTTTATAATGATCCACAATTTACATTTATACCAGAAAGCGTCCCAAGAACTGAACGTGAAAGTATTCTCGGGCTTCAGTTGACTTTTTTCTTACATTTAATGATTATGAATAGGTTCCCATCAATGGTTCCAACTATCACAAACGACTCTCTGGTTATAAAATTCAGAAATATTTCGTTGGATTCAGCAAGAACAATAATGATATTGGTAAGGCAATTAAACAAAAGAACAACTAGTATATCATATTATAATTGGTGCTTATTCTTCCCAGTAGCGGCATTTTTAAGTTTATCAGCTGCAATTCTAAATCATCCAAATATTTCCGAAGCCTTTAGTGATCTTAAATTATTGATTGATTGTTCAATGGATTTTTTTGATGATAATAAAACCAAAAATGATGATGGTACAAAGGTAGATATGTCTTCGAGTAAGGAAGTCTTGGTAGGGTTGATTGTTAACTTAATGTTGAGAATAGTATTAAAATTTTATGAATCAAAGACTAATATTTCCATAATTGATACTGATGAAAAATTGAAAGATCATTTAGAAAGTGTTAAAAAGCATTTCCCGGAAATATTTAAAGATAAAATGGAAGTTTCTATGAAAAAAATATCTTTAATATACGGAGCATCTCCATTTTCTAATAATCCCCATGGTCCTGGATCTGCAAATTCAACTGTATCCAGTACTAATTCACGTACAGATCTTAAGCATCAAACATCCAATTCTTCATTCCATAAAAGTCCTTATGCTCTTTCTCCAAGTTACAATCCTGCTTTATCTAATATTCTTCATCCAACAGATATTCCAGTAAATCAAAGTCCTGTTCATCAATCGACTCATATTCCTTATACTCCACCTGCTTTAAATGTTCCTGGAACTAATACCACAACGCAGGTTAATCATCACCAACCGCAAGTATTCGGGAACGGCAGTGGAGCTACGATAATTACTCCTTCTAATAGTGATGTTTTAATGGATTATTTAAATGATGATAATTTGTCTACAATGTTCTTTTCACAAATGAATAGTTTACCAAACTTTTTCTTTGATAATAATTCTGGTGTATAATAACAAGACTATATAATTATATTAATAGATATTTAAGATTATCTGGTACGAATAACACCAGCAGCGATTAACATATTAATCTTTTTAGCAACTTCTGGATTTTTCATATGATCTTGTAAGGCAGCTGGATTTTCTCTAGCCTGACCTAATATAGCTTGGATTACTGGATCCTGTAAAATTGAAACAATTTCAGGATCTCTTGATACTCTTTCCATAGTTTCTTCTGAAGATTCGCCTTCAATTGATTGGAAACGTTGTGATGCAGCTTTATTAAATAATTGATCAATTTCAGAAATATTCTTACCTTCACCTAAAGCTAAATCCTTTTCTCTTGCTTCAGTCAAAGTTTCCATAACATGAGTATATTCTTTCATTGCTAATTGTGCATTAGCTTTTCTGATGTAAGCTCTAATAAAAGTTGGATCCTTTTCAATAGCTTTATTACAATCTTCAACAGCATCAGGGAATGATAATAATTTGGCTAAAGCAGCGGCTCTATTTGAATAACCTCTTGCATCTTCTGGGGCTCTTTTAACCATTTCAGTATAAGCTTTAATAGCATTTGGCCAATCACCTTTCGTGAAATAATCTTTACCTTGTAATCTTGCTTCTTCAGCTTTTTCAGGATCAATATAAGAATTAGCTTCTCTAATTTTGATTTCTCTTTGAGTCGATCTTAATTTATTTAAAACATCTGGAGTTCTATGCTCAGTTAAAGATTTATCAAAATATTTAACCGCATTTATTAAATCATCTTTTTTCAAGTAAGTATTACCTAATCTTGCAAATGATTTTGAAATCACTTTATAATCAGCTCTTAATTCTCTACCTTGATCAATAGCTTCTTCACAAGTTTTAATAGCAGCATCATAGTCACCCTTTTCAAATTCTGCAGCAGCACGATTATTTAAAAAAGTTATGTCTTTATGTAAATTCCAAGCTTTATCATAATATTCAATGGCTTCATCAAACTTTCTTTGTTTATACAATGTATTACCTTGAGCTTTGGCTTCATCAGCTTGTGCTTTATGATCTACTTCAGGTTCTTCTTCTTCTTCCTCTTCTTCTTCCTCTTTTCCATCAACTTCTGGTTCTGGTTCTTTCATTTCAACATCTTCCGTTTCTTCAACTTTTGATTCTTCTTTTGGCACCGGAATTTCATCTGCCGGATCTTGTTCTTCTTCTTTATATGATTCAGGCTTTGATCCTTCAGCTTTAGAAGATGAAGATGGTGGTGCTGCAGTATCAGGCATATTTAAATCGATACCCATTAAAACTCCCATAATTTGCATTAACCTTGGATCAGATAAGAACTCAGCTGGATTTGCTCCTTGTGGATTAGTTTGGAAATTAACAAGTTTTTGAACCAAAGCTGGATCTTTCATATATTCACTGGTTTTTGGATTATTTCTTAATTTTGTAATAAGATTTGGATCTGAAAACATACTACCTAAACCTAAATCAGGTTTGGCATTTCTACTCTGAATGGTACTTTCAACGCTTTTTAATCCTTCTTTTGCCATTGAATTATTTGGATCTAACGAAAGAGCCTTCTGATAGTTTTCTTTGGCGTCTTCAAGATTACCTAAACCAAAATGAGCTGCGGCTACACGATTATAACCTTTTGCCCAATTTCCATTGATCTTTACACATTCTTCGGCATCTTCCAAAGCATTCTTAAAGTTCTTTAATGAAGCATAAGAACCGGAACGGTTAGAATACAAGACATGATTTGGTTCTGGGGAAGCTTCAATTGCCTTAGTGAAAGACGCAATTGCTTCAGTGAATTGTTTAGCAGCAAAGTGCTTATTACCTTCTGATTTATAATCGTCGGCTGTTGACATGATTATAACTTTGTATTTGTATATTAATAGTTAATTAATGAATAAGTTGAATATTCTTCATAAATGGAGAATTTTGACTGTCTGCCAAATCAGAAAAAATTTTCGAGTGATCGTTCAAAACTATTTCTAGAATATTCTCAATTTTTAATGTCGCACATACATAGTAAATGTTTAAAATAACCCTTATACATTAATAACTAAAGAATGGTATAATAAGAATAATAATAAGAATAATAAGAATAAATTGATAAAATAATAACAAGATTCAACCCAAAATAAGAATAATAAAGAATAATATAAAAACAAATATAAAAGCAAAAAAAAAGTGAATAAAGCAAACTAATCAATGAACCAAACAAAGAAATAGGTTACATAAAGAATAAAATTAATGTCTAGAAATACATGGTTTAAGATTTGGAATTAATTTCGAATAATTAATTAACTAATTAATTGCCAATTGATTCTGAAAATACCTTTTGAACTAATTCTAATGGATAAGCAGGTCCAAATCCATGACATTTTTCATGACCTCTTAATTTATTCATAATAAGATTAACATCAAGATTATGTAAATCAATATCATTTTCTTCTGCTTTAATTTGTAAATAATCCCATACTGCACCAATGGCTAAAATCTTTTCGCCTGAATTTTCAGGGTAATCATAAACTTTATTAATTGTATTTGGAAATACTTCATGTTTATCACCAACTAATGCATCAATAAAATCAGATTGAGTTTGAGGAAATGAAAATTTATCTTCAGTTATTCCCCCTCTTTCATGAAAATCTAAACCTTGAGGTTTTGATCTTAAAACTTGATTTTCAGTTTGAATAGTAATATTTTGCTTTCTTATAATATCTAATTGTTCCATTAATTGTTGTCTTTCTTCTTCACTTTGCAACAATTTAGCTTCTAATTCTTTTAATTTGGTTTCTTTACGTTCTCTAAATGCTCTTTGAGCAGCTCTGTTTTGAGCTTTTCTTTTAAATTGTAATTCTTCTTCATTTAATTCTGAATCATCTCTTGCAATAAGAATAGCATCTTGTTCATCTAATAATTGTTTCTTTGACCTATTCTTTTTGAGATCAATACCACCTCCATTGCTTGAAACAGTATCTGGTGATGGAAATTGAATTTTACCTATGGGAGATGATTCATCACTAACAACATTATTAACATTAATGCCATTATTGTTTAAATGATTATCAAAAATACTAGCTTGATTAAGCAGATCACTATCATACTTTAAATTGTTTGATTCTGGTGATACAGTATATTGAGATTGATCATGAGATTTAAATGTACCTAATTGTTGAGTTTCGTATTGATTAGTTGTAGAATTATGATTATTATTAAATAAGGAGACATTTTCATGATTCAATTCTAAACCGGAATATAAATCATCATATCCACTATTACTTTGTGAGTCTACCCAAAGTCCTTGATTCAGTTGATGAGTATTAACGTTATTGTATGTCATTTGCATCTATTTGAGGTTCAATATTATCTTTAACTAAAATCCCTTTTGAACCCATGACTTATTTCATTACGAGAAATTTTCGTTATTCTGTTTACTAATCACCAAAATTTTCCCTCACTAAAAAATTTATGTACACAGTTTTGAGTCACATGATTAAGTTCTGCGGCTGCGGCTCAATCATTTCCTCAGGGGTGAGCGATGATGATGATGATGACCCCGATATTTTAATTTTTATATATACACAATTTATCAAAACTTTCAACTGTATACTTTCATTTTAAATGATTTATATGTAGTTAACAGTACCTTTAGATGATTTTTATTAGCAAAATAGACTACAGTAATTAAAAATTATGGTTTAATAGATAAATTTATTAGTTTATTCTCTTTGAATTCCCCAGACTTTTGTAAAAGTACTTCAAAATGATCATTTGAAGTGTTTATTGTTGTACACATGAAGGTGGATCTATGCTTATTGGTTAAAGTAAGTAGAAATAACTTTGTTTAAGAGTTATCAACTTTTTATAAATTTTTGAACCAATTATCAATTAAAGTATTAGAAACATCAAATTATGGATAAAGGTTGCAAGTTTACTAAATTCTTTGAACAGAAATTGCCAACCGACCAACAAACATCTCCTATTTCAGTAAAATAACAGCATAGAAAGTATCCACAAGCTTCCGAAGACTCAATACAGTAGTTTATATCACCAAAAAAGTCATAACGTCGATCAAATAAAGATTTTATATCAGATTTTAGTTTGCTTAAATTAACTACAAAGAAAGACTCATATAATTATTGTGTATATCCAATCTTTTTGCAACAATATTCATAACAATGTATCCAATTTGGGTTGCTCTAAAATGAAAAAAAATATTTTGCAGTGCAGAGACGAATAATGATTTATGCAGAGATCAATCCCATATTTTTTATCGCTTATATCTCATTGCATAAATGCTTAAAACACAAAAAATATCTATAAATTTTATGAATTCAAACGAGAATCTTTTGTTTAATCAATAAATTAAAACTTTCAAATATTCAAGTTAACTATTTAGGTCAGTAAGGCTGAATCAAAAAATTTAAAATTAAGAATAAGGCGGGGATTACCTTTTTCGGTGGGCTCTGCTACAAAATAATTTTTTTTTTTTGATTTTCATGCAAGCTTAATAGAATCTATTTATTTTTATATTTATTTGAATTATCAAACATTCAACAAATATAGTTGGATCAACTAAATATAATATGGCTTTTTAATAAATCTTGAATCTTGAAATGTTAACCATTGTCTTGGTATTAAACATTTTTTAAAAAATGCCTTAAGGAAATTTTGTTTTTGCCGTTCACTCGTTGCGAAAAAGAAAAATTTAATAGCGGATCCGGGGAAAGTTTAAGTTCATCATCATATGTTACATTAGAAAAATTTCTTCAATATTGCAAGATAATAATTGATCTTTAATGATGATTCATTCGAAAAATTAAATCGCTTATTCTTCTTTCTATACAATTATTTATAAAATCATATATAATGTCATTACTAGCGGAAAAAACCGTATCTGAAAAAATTGGTGATGTTAGTAATAATGTAATATCATCTTCGTCATCTGATCAAATAAGCAGTAATGCTAAGTCATCAAGATGGACTTCATTTAAAGATTCATTCCAGAGAGCAAACGTTGACAATATAAGTACTAATGAATCTGACCTTGAAATAGCCAACAACTCAACTGCAAAAGAAGGCGATCTACACAGAGAATTGAAAAGTAAACATGTTCAAATGATTGCCCTTGGTGGAAGTATTGGTACTGGATTATTCATCGGATCAGGTACAGCCCTTAGAACTGGAGGGCCAGCCTCTTTATTAATTGCATGGGGTTTAGTTGGTACAAGTAGGTATCTTTTTTGAAATGTTTTTTTATTAAAATCAAAATGAATTACTAACTAAACTTAATTTTAGTGGTTTATTGTATAATACATTCACTTGGAGAGCTTGCAGTAGCGTATCCTGTCAATGGTGCATTTTCTGATTACGCAACTAGATTTGTTGATAAATCATGGGGATTCGCAGTAGGTTGGATCTACTCCCTAATGTGGTTAGTTGTTTTCCCTCTTGAACTAGTAGCTGCCGCTATGTGTTTACAATATTATGATGATAAAATTAACCCAGTCGCCTGGGTTGGAATTTTTTATGTACTTATTATAGTAATCAATTTATTTGGAGTTAAAGGTTACGGAGAAGCTGAATTCATGTTGACTATTGTTAAAATTATAGCAATTATTGGATTTATAATTTTGGGTGTGATACTAGTTTGCGGTGGTGGACCAAATCATGAATTTATTGGTGGAAGGTATTTTCAAAATCCCGGGGCATTTGCTAATGGATTTGAAGGTGTAGCAACTGTTTTCATTACAGCATCTTATCTGTTGGCTGGAAGTGAAATGGTTGGGTTAGCAGCAGCCGAAGTTCAGAATCCAAGAAAGGTATTGCCGAAAGCCGTTAGACAAGTATTTTGGAGATTATTTTTATTTTATTTTTTATCACTTTTAATGATTGGTTTACTTGTACCTTATGATTCAAAGGATTTATTAGGTGCATCAAGTGATTCTTCAACTTCTCCATTTGTAATTGCAATTAAAAATAGTGGTATAAAAGTATTACCATCAATTTTTAATGCTGCCATCTTAATATCAGTTCTTTCAGTAGGAAATTCAGCAGTCTATGGTTGTTCACGTACTATTCAATCATTGGGTGCTCAAGGCTTAGCACCAAATTGGTTCGCTTATATAGATAGGAAAGGAAGACCTTTAGGTGGACTAGGTGTTGCTGCGTTCTTTGGATTATTATGCTTTCTTTCAGCTTATAAAAATGAAGGCTTGGTATTCACCTGGTTATTAAGTGTTTGCGGATTAGCTAGTATCTTCCTGTGGTTTAATATTGCCTTATGTCATGTAAGATTTAGAATGGCTTTGAAAGTTCAAGGTAGATCAACCGATGAATTATCATTTACCACATTTGGAGGAGTTTATTCTTCATATTACTCAATGATATTTTTAATCGTTGTTCTTGTATTAGTATTCATTTATTCACTTTATCCACCTGGTAGTAATGGTAAAGCAGACGTTGTTAATTTTTTTCAAAACTATTTAGCAGTTATATTTATGTTTGTCTTTTATGTTGGTCATAAAATATTCACAAGAAATTGGTCTTTCTACATCAAATTAAAAGATATCGACTTGAATACTGGAAGACGTAATATTGATTTAGAGTTAATAAAATTGGAGATTAAAGAAGATTATGAAGCTAATAAATCTAAACCTTTATACATCAGAGCTTGGAATTATTGGTGCTGAACTATGCATCTAACACTCACTACTCTCAAACAATGAAACCAACTCATCAGATACTTTCATACTTTTCTCTTTTCTTCTTCTGTTGGATATCCTAAATTTTTGTTAGTATTAATTTTATAAATAATAAACAAAAAATAAACACTTACCAATTTTTTACTTGAACTTCGCTAAGCCCTGTCTGTTCTACCAATCGAGTCAACGAAGTCAGTTCCTTTGGGATGTATGGACAGTCACGATTAGTATTGTACCAATTTTCTAAAACCTGCAATGGAAACTTAGGAAGTCTATTACCTTTACGGTCGACATCAGCTATGTTAACAAGAACGTTCGTATTTGGGAATGAAACAAAATTTAATTTCGTTTGTAATGAGACACGCTCTTCAATCATATAATACAAAACCCTGGTTAATTTGTTAATACCCTTCAAAAGATCTGTAGCCTCGTCATTTAAGTTTGTTGAGTCTTGTACTATTTTATTAACCTTCAAAATGTAATTTTCAATATCTGTGTTGATACTTTCAGAATCAAAAACTGGAAAGGTGCATACTGTAGTAATATGCAACCTTAAATGCGAGTTTATATTTCGTAAGACTTCAATGTCCATATTGTTATCAAGATTAATTAAAAAGAGGATGACTGAAAATTGTTATCTATCACTATAAATTAGTGCGCGTTTAAATTCACTCACTCAGCAAATATTTCCTCAGGCTTAAGTTACCTCCAAAGTAACCACTTCTTTGTGTAGACGTCGTTACTTGTTCTAAGCTAAGCCTTAAAACTTCTTGCGGTTATAAGCTAATCTGATCCAACAAGCTTTATTGACTTTATATGCAGGATATTAAATTATCACAGGGCTAAGTAAATTGGAGGGGGTCTTTCCAAAAGTAGTGCACTCACCGTTCTTAGCAGATTAAATAAAACAAAAAGCGTATTAGGATTTGTTTGTAAGGGATGTTAACATATAGTCACAAATTTAAATGGGATTGACATCTAGATTGGACTTCCTTAAATTATCAGGGCAAGGTGCCGTAAGCCCAGCGCCTAAGGCTGGCTACCAGTCCGCAGAAAATTCGGATGATATTGACGAAGTAGATAATGAGGGCCAATCTATATTAGCTGGAATTATTGCTCAATTGAGACCAGGGATGGACTTAACTAAAATTACATTGCCCACATTTATCTTAGAAAAGAAGTCCTTGTTGGAAAGAATCACAAATTTCTTTCAAATTCCTTCAATTCTTTTGGAGGCGAATTCTACTGATGATGATTTAGAAAGATTCATCTTAATTTTAACATGGTACTTGGCAAGTTGGCACATTGCTCCCAAAGCTGTTAAAAAACCCTTGAATCCGGTATTAGGTGAAATATTTTCATGTTATTGGGATGATCTTCCAGGAAATAACACTGCATTTTATTTGTCAGAGCAGACCTCTCACCATCCTCCAAAGTCGTCTTATTTTTATGTGGTACCTGAGCTGAAAATAAGGGTGGATGGTATCGTTATCCCCAAATCCAAGTTTTTAGGAAATTCATCAGCTGCTATAATGGAGGGATGGGGTCATGTTACGTTAGGTGATAGAGACGAAGAAGTGTATGTAATGAATCAACCCAATGTCTACGCAAGAGGCATCTTATTTGGTAAGATGCGTACCGAATTGGGCGACCACATGTATGTCAAATGTTCTAAAACGGGATTTGAAGCTGATATTGAATTCAAAACAAAAGGTTTTATCAGCGGTACTTATGATGCTATCGAGGGTACTATAAAAAATTCCAGAACTTCTGAGGCATTATATGAGATATCTGGTAAGTGGAATGAAATTATGGACATCAGGGACGTCAAAACAGGGCAGAAGAAAGTTCTTTTTGATACTTCTAGGAGCGTCACCTTTAAGCCAAAGGTCAGACCACTCGACGAGCAATGGGAGTATGAATCAAGAAAGCTTTGGAAGCCAACAATAGATGCTTTAGGTAAGCGCAACCATACCGTGGCTACTGAAGAGAAATTTAAAGTTGAAAATGAACAGCGAAATGTTGCCAAGAAAAGAGTCGATGACGGTGTTGAGTTTCATCCGAAATTTTTCAGACCGGTCACTTCTCTGGAAAAGGAATTGGAGGATTTAGAATACATAATCTACAAAAAGTTCGATTTGTCGGAAGATGCTGAAGCTATCAAGAAAAAGATATTTGAAGTAGCTCCAATTATGCCTGGTCAGTCAACGGATGAAAAGTTTCATATTCCTGCGTTTAAGAAACATATAGATAAGGTGTAGTACTGTTTTATTCTTTTGTTAGCACTTTTTATATATTGTTTGTACTTTCTAGATAATTTAATTAATTGTTATGTTAAAAATGTACTGCATATAATTAAATACTTGGATCGCCGATTGTTGATTTTAAAGAGCTGTTATTTCTATTATGTTTATTGTTTTCCGGAAGTAGCGTTCATCATGTCAATGAGTGATGCAGCTATCCTTGAGCTACTCAGGTCTCGAGATATCTCAGCATTCCATTTTATAAATCTTTTGAAGGATAATTGCGAAAATATTGGAGTTCAACATGCAATAGTTCGAAAATTGAAAACGTATAGTTATGATGAGTTAGAATTTTTCATTCCTCAGTTTGTGCAGCTATTAGTAGCGTATGAAACTAATTCAATGGCACTTGAAGATTTTTTGCTTGAGTATTGTTCAAAGTTCCCGCATTTCAGCTTAATAGTATTTTGGAATTTGCATGCATGCATTTTTGAATTAAGAAATGAACCAGAGTCATATTCTTTTCAGATTGTTAGGAAATTTACCAACAAGTTGCAGAATATCATGTTCAATACTGATTTGGAACACGTAAAAGGAGGTGATTTCAGAGAAAATTTGCAACCGGCAGTAGTGCTCTGTGGATCTATAGCAGCTGCCTTTGGGTTACCAGATGTGAACAAATATATAGGTCCCTTAATTCGTTCGCAAGGAAAACAAGAGAAGTCCTTTGTTTTCAGACTTGCTAATTTCCAGAAAACTTTAACCCAGAACTTAACAATGAAGAACCAACGATTGTCCGTTGAGAGCAACATTGAAGCTGCATCAGATGATGAAAGCAACTCTCGCAACGTTGTGCGATCTTCTCTTTCTAGTCGTCACAGGTCCTTATCATTACCACGCACACCCAATAAGAAGAATAGAGCTTCGCTTCTGTCGGATGATTCTGAGGCATATACTACTGATGATGATGGAGACAACAAAATTAGTGCTGACATTGATCGATGGAAGTACGAACACAAAGAGAGAAACTTTGCAGAAATAGAAGAAGGGTTAAGGGTCAGTACTACTATAAAGTCAAAGAAGAGCACAAGATCCAGCGGAGCAAAAACAGAAAATAAAGACAAGACATCGCAGGAGCCATTTTCACAATCCTTACCAGATTTGTCCAAGGTGCACCAACAAGAAATTCCCTATCTATCCATTGCCGAATCAGAATCTATTTTGAATTTTCCTCGTACTTACAGCCCTAATGGAATTAAGAGAAATAGTTCACTATATTCTTCCACCCCTCGTACACAATCTTATAATCAATTATTAAAGAGATTGCAGGTAAATTATGCCAAAAAGGAGACACAATTTATTATGGCTCTACAGAATGTGTCTCTTCGACTTTCTCAAGTTCCTAAGGAAGCACGATTGTCAGCTTTACGTGCAGAGCTTTCTATTGTTAACGAGTCTTTATTACCAGCTGAAATAGATATTCCGCAGCTTCTTCCCTTTACCAGTAATAAGAATAAAAAGTATCATAAAATTTTGAAGTTGAGCATCAACGAGGCATGTGTTCTAAATTCTGCGGAAAGAGTTCCATTTTTGTTACTTATTGAATACTTAAGCGACGAATTTGATTTCAACCCTTTTACCGAAAGTAATCAGAAAATCATTTCAGAGAAAAATGGTTGGTCACCTCATAACCGAAGTGGGGTCAGGGACTATAATATAGACACACCGGATGCAGAAAGTAAATCCATATTGAGTACTAGAACAAGCATGGAGCAGCTCGTGCCTAGTTTTTCAGCCAAGATTGAGGACGAAGCAGATTTAGGCGAGTTGCCAATGCTATCTCTGAAGTCTTCGGGTAATATATCGTATCTGCAACTGGCAGTGGCCGCGGAGAAGCAATATAGAACTTCCATTGATGAAGAGAAGAAAGTTATTCCATTAAACAGCAACCTTTCCAACGATTCATCTTCTACTAAGACGCTTGCTGATCAGATGAGAATTGCTTCCGTTATGCTTCAACAACTAGAGAGTTCAGGACAGTCATCTTCTGACCAATTTATAGCCATCAAGAATAGAATAGTGGATTCAATGATTGCATTGCAGGACCAATTTGATTCTATTGATTATGAAAAGCTCAACCAACTTAAAGGTGATAAACCAGATGCTGGGCAACGGAAGTTGGAAAATGATTTCAAATTGGGTGAAGATTGGAATGCAAAAAAGCAAAGAATCAGAAGCTCAAGTATATATGGACATCTAGAAAATTGGGATCTATGCTCAGTAATAGCTAAAAATGGAGATGATTTGCCACAGGAAGCTTTTGCTTGTCAGCTAATTTCTTTAATGTCAACCATTTGGAAAAGGCGAGATGTTACTGAAGCTTGGACGAAGAGGATGAAGATATTGATTACAAGTGCTACAACAGGCTTAGTCGAAACTATAACCAATGCAATTTCAATACATTCTATTAAGAAGTCCTTAACAGAGTTGTCGATACAACACGGAGAAAATGCTAGAGGACAGATTTTCACTCTCCAAGATTATTTTGAAAAATTATTTGGATCATCCGACTCTTTAAGGTACAAGCAGGCTCAAGATAACTTCGCCAGAAGCTTAGCATCGTACTCAATAATTTGTTATGTTCTTCAAATAAAAGATAGACATAATGGAAATATAATGGTAGACAACGAGGGCCATATTATTCACATTGATTTCGGATTTCTTTTGTCAAATACACCGGGAAGTGTTGGATTCGAAGCGGCTCCATTCAAATTGACCGCTGAATACCTTGATTTACTAGGTGGAGTTGAGGGCCAAGCTTATTCAAAATTTGTTGATTTATGCAAGCTGTGTTTTAATGCGTTACGAAAAGATAGTGACCAAATAATAAATTTAGTGGAGTTAATGCAGAAAGACTCTAATTTACCTTGTTTCAGAAATGGCGAAAATACAAGCGTCTTACTCAAGCAAAGATTGCAGTTGCAATTGACTGACGAAGAAACTGACATGTTTGTCGAGACTGTACTAATTGGAAAGAGCCTAAGGAGCATGTATACACGATTATATGATCAGTTTCAGTTAATTACACAAGGTATATACAGTTGAATATAATTGCATATTTAAATTTTATATTATTAGCAGCTGGGAAAACTTGAAGGGGTCCAAATTAGGCATTCCAAACCTTAATAGTCAGAAAATTTACACAAAAATAAAAATTATTTTCTACATATTATTATTTAAGGTGACGCAGATAATTCTGTTATAACGATTTGAAACAAATTGCTTGGCCACAAACCTATGCGTCTGCGTATTTTTTAGACTGCTTCTTTTGGATTATTTTTTAACCTTCTGGAATTTGTGTAATAACAAGAGAGTTTCAAAATAACGACAAGCAAGAGCTACTGCACAAAAATAAGATTCTTTTTCATTTTGTTTCTTGGTCTACTTAAAATCTTTGAGTCTTATTCGATTATAATGGGAGTTAACGAAAGCCATATTAAAAAGCGTAGCTGGTCAAAATTGAAGTTAACAAGCAAATTTAAAGCTACTGATTTTAGTCGTATCAGCAAGATACTGGCGAAGAGGCGGTCAAGTACGTTTAATGATGTGTTCTCAGTTTCAAAATTGCCTGGATTACCAGAGCCACCGGAGGGCCTTCTTGAGTTGCTAGCTTCTTTTGAAACAAATAAGGCGATGAACAACAGTCCAGAAGCAGAAGGAAAGAAAAGAAAATCATCTAAGGAAAAGAATGGGTTTAGAAAAATTAACGGCTTCATTGCTTTCAGAATATACTATTGCAGATCTATATCAGGTTCCAACCACCAAAGGACTTTATCGACCGAAATAGGCAAGCTTTGGAAAAGCTATTCTAACAAAAAAATATGGAGCCAATATGCTTGTGCTTACAATTCATCGATAAAGGAAGAATCGTTCGTGAATTGGTTGAATATTGGCCTTAACTCAAATTCCGATGTGTCCCAAACTACCTCAATCCAAGTGACAAGTTCGAAAACTAGGAAGAAATATGACAGAAATAAGATTGAAGATATTTACTTTTAAAATGATCATTCAAGTGATTGTATTCCATCCATATATAATATAAATAAATAGCTATAAAAAATATAAAAAAAATTCTAATTTTGATTCTAGAACTAATTACTTTAGATAAGGGCAGGCTCTGCTTATCCTGAACTAACAGCTGACACAGGGCTAGTCTCAATAGCATTTTTAGACCTCTTCTGGCTATCGGCTTCTCCGTTTTTCTTGCGCTTCTTGTTGACCTTCGTTGGCCTTTCCTCACCCTCCTCGTATACGTCATTTGGAAGATCTAAAAGTTTAACATTTTTTATTTGAATATGATGGATTTCGGGGTTGAAAGTGCTTTGACTTTTACATAAACTATAGAATTCTGAACAGGGATACTGTATATCTAATTTTCTTGCACCATCTGATGATTTCAGTAGCTTTATATCTAATCCAATAAATAGCTTTGTGAGATGTATTTGTTCTTTTTCTTTATCGCCTTCTTCTGCAACCTTGAGACTCTCAATAAACGACTCACCTTGTAAAGTTCCATACGCATTGATAACATCCGCAGGCTTTGAATCACCTAATAAAAAGGTATCACTAAATTCCTTAACATAAGGATGAGCAAGTTCAACTCCTTCCGTAACTTCTAACTTTAGAACCAACAACCTCAACTTACTCTCTACTAAACCGCTCCATTTCAAGTGTTCCTCATCGCCACCAACAGTAGCCACAACAACACAAAGATAAAATTTATAATGATGGAAAAAATTATGTCTTTTTAATAGATCAGACCAGTTCTTTCTTCCCAAATTTATTTCATTCATGATTTCCGCCCCTTTGGCAAGCTCAGCTATAATAATTTTCTGAGTTGAGCTGGTAATATTGTGAGTGGCACACATGGATGGATAGGCTGGTGTAATAACCGGCATTTTATGAAGCTTGTCATGAGAATATAATCGAGGATTCCACACTCTGACCTGGAGAGGACCATCTTCTATCGGTTTAAGTAGTACTGGCTCTGGCCAGTTCCATTTAGTGTAAATATTGAAAACCTTGTCAACTATGACAGCACTAACGGCATTAGGATACAATTGACATATTCTTGCAACAAGCATGGCCCAAGCAACACCACCTGGAAAGCCAAAGACATTTCCATATATTGCTTTCTGCTGCGCCCACATCTTTATACAACGAAGAGCATGTTTGAAAACAGTCGGCTTTGGAACTAATTGAAGAATCTCATCAGTAACTCTAGTACCATTTAGGGATCTGAGATCTTTCTCATCTATATTCTTCAACAAGTTCTTGTCGTCTAAAGTCATATCAATAGGTATACGGGTAACATTTAACCTTGCAAAAATTAAATCTATCGAAATCCCATCAAACTCTATCTTAATAATAGGCACAAAAGCATCAGGTACTGTATTTATCTCTTGCAATTCGGGTCGTTCACGAATAAGTTGTTCAAAGACAGTGAAAAAATCTTCACGAGAAATATGTTTTGGCGCAACTACCAATGTATCTATATCAGACCCAGGACCATACACACCAAGCCGGTATGAACCAAAAGTAAATACTTTACCTCCTGCATCCTTGGCCATGCCATCAGACATATTTTTGCTTTTTGATACCTTATAAACAAACTCTTGAGTCATTTTCTGAAATAGAGAAAGCACATCAACTCTCTTCCTGGTTGCTTGTTCATTTTCAAACGATCCACGACTTTTCAATTCACTTATGAGACTATCATTTAAAGTATTCTCTCTTGGTGTAGGATTGGCAGTAGATATAGGAGGCGTTACTCCATAGCTCTTCGTGGTCATCGATAGGCTCCTCAGTGTCCTTTGATAAATTTTAACTTCTGAAGTATAATTATTTTCTTTGGCCAAAAAAGATACTGTAGAGCGCACTACTCGAACGTAGAAATAAAAATTTAGTTATAAGAATTTTATATTTAAAATTATTCTACTCGTCTTCAACAAATCTGATCGCCTTTCTAATTGCTCTATTACTTTTTGTGAATTCAAAGAACCAATCTTGTGAAGTTGAAGACAATCCAGTCAGTTCCTGAAAAAATTTGACAATCTCAACCGCAGTAGAGTGACGTATACGATTCCTATAACCCAAGTCACTTAGAGTTTGTAAAAATTTATCTATTAAATCAACCTTTTGATTCACATTTATTTTTTCGGTATTAATTAGTCCATCAATTATATAATGAACCAGGCCAGAAATAAACTTTTTATTTTTCAGGAATATGTGTAGCAACTTTAGACTTTTTGCGGGATCATCAAGAACCATGGTTTTGAACATCCATCTTCGAACTACTAAACTTGTTCTATTCTTTTTCACACCCAAGGCAATTTGCTTGATAGTTAAAATGACATCTTTAGGACTTCTCTGGTGAATTCTGGAAACAAATCTCATGATTTCATCTATAAAATTATTTAGAATCATTTGTTTTATGATGTAATTTTTAAAGATGAATCTCTTGGAATTAATATGTTTAGCAACAAAACGAATGATTTCTATTATTTTATTTGTTTCCAATAAAGAGATGGTTTCTCCTAAAGCTCGCAATGAATTATGAAATATTGCATGCTGGGTATATGCTCTTTTATATGTTGTGTCTTCCATCCTTTCTCTGCCGTAATTTAGATATTTGTAATCTAGATCCTTTTTTGGAAAAGTTATTATCAAAAGCTTGTCAAACAAAGCAATAAATAAATCTGGGTCTATTATTGAATTCCGTAGTAAACATGAACGATTGATTTCAAGTAAAACTCTGGATGACTTGATGGCTGGATTCAAGATTAAGCTTCTATAGAATTGTATCAATTCATCTTGCTTGAAGTCAAATGTTGACAACTTTCGTAACAAATAACATAACGCTTCCTTTGACTTCTGCTTATGAAGAAACTCGCTTAATTCCATAATACTTACAATAGAAAATGACAGGAGTCTTTTATCTAAAATCTCTTCAACCACTCTACTGAATTGTTGATCATCAAATTTGTGTTGTACCAATCGTATCATTTCAAAGAATTGAGTTTTATTCTCAGCCAATGACTTTATTAATGCTCTTACAACATATTTGGAATCAATTTGAGAAGCGTAACGCAGCAAAAAATCCAATAAAGTAGAGCTGTCATTTTTAAGTAGTAGACCAGACATCACTAGATTGAGAATAAATTCATTGGGCTTCTGTTGAGATATATTTTCGACAAAGCAAGCGCTATAAATGTCATAGTAAAGATCTTTGGGTAATAACTTAAGTAAATAAAAGGTATCCTGGTTGTTGAACTTTGTCAGATTACACTTCGAGGATAAATCAAATAAATGCGTTATAACCTTTGAAATTTCATTTCCAACATGTACCGTATTTCGATATTTCTCCTCATTCACAGGTAAGATAATTGACAACCAACCGGGCCATGAAAACAAACTAGCAGAATTTTTTAAATGATTCATCAATATGCTATTTTGGGTATCACTAGGATTACTAACTAATTGTATAAATCTTTTTAAATAAAGTACCTGAAAAACTGGTTCTTGTTGCTGTGACGTATTTGTTGAAAATACCAAATCTAGAGTTTGAATATTGTCAATTTGCTGAAGCTCGTACCATGTTTTTAAGATATCACAAACTTTCGGCTTACTTAAATCAAACTTGAAACAAATAGCATCAATCATATGGTTTTTAAGAGTGGAGTTCATATATCCCTCCGGTAGCAGCATTAATAAATTAAAGGGACCAAAGCTTTCATTGTTATATTCTTTAAAAGACCGATAACTTAAGTCTATAAATTCGTCATATTCAGTTAACGTAGTATCAGTTTCCAAGCAAATCTTCCAACAAGTATTGAAATATTGATGAAAAATTAAACGTCGAAATAGCAATGCTCTTACTTCTGTCGTCAAGGGAACTTCCGATTTTTCATAAAGACTTATATATAGCTGGGGTGGAATTGACATTGGATTATATGACAATATATGAAAAAGTTTATGCTGTGTATCTATTGTATCTTCTAATTTTCTTGCAATACCGGGATTATCTTGAAAGAAAGATTCCAAATTTTGATTATAAATACTTGAAGCACTTTCAGTATCCAAGCTCCCAACAAATGCATTTGACTCGTTCGTAAGGAAGTTGATTATGAAATTGGACACTTTCGTACCAAGAGATGCAATTTTCTTCGATGAATATCGATTGACAAACTGTTTATGACTATTAGATGACACAAGTGGTTTAAAAGATCGTCGTAGACTGCTGCTTAATTCCAATAGGCTCCTCGACCTATATACTCTCCACATGCAGCTATTTTCACCACTTTATTCTTTTAAGTTTATGAATTTGTTATGCTAAGTACACTTAAAAGCTGAAAAAATAAAAAATTATCGCATTTAAAAAACTTTAGACTATCTCTTTTATTGTGGTAGGTGGATTAAAACATCAATGGCTCAAGTGATTTGGAATTCGGACATCGATGTATATAATACTGATGTAATTCCAACACTGGTAGCGAGGACCATAGCAAAATACTTGCCTATTCAAGACTTACTATCATTCTCACGAGTTTCGAAGAATACATACAAAACAGTCAATAGCCCAAAATTATGGGTTTCAAAATTAAAAAGTATGGATGTATGGGACCTGGCCACTCCTTTAAAGAAGGATACTCAGTTAAATCCTTCTTTATTACACGATTTGGATAATCCATTGCTATGTTTAGATCATGTATTCAAATCAATTAAGATGGCAAAATTACAGATATTGAAAATACATAAGAGTTTATGGCCATATTATAGCGACTTGCTAACGAATAAACCTTTTGATAGGCTACGTATATTTAAAGATTTCCAGACCCCCGAGGACCAAGCCAAGATTTTGAATAATATCTTAACATTTAATAAAATTGATTATATTGAACACTCGAGAAACTTGGTTCAAGAGAAAGTCAGTTCTTTATTTGAAATCTTCGAGAATGCCTTATTACGTGAGTTGGAAATTCATTATGATCTTGATGATTATGAAAAAACAAGAAGGTTTGTTTTGATTCTTATAACCTTGAAAAATGAACAAACGTTAATAGACTTTTTCCTACAAAAAAGTCTTTTTGATAGAGAAGAAGGCGATGTTTTCAATTTGGAAAATTTGGATGGTGATAAATTCTACACAAGAGAAGACGAAGGACATCCTTATCATATTAACCATATTTCATTCGATATTTTAATAAAGTCTATTGCAGAAGTCTTCAATAATCAGTCAAGAGTAATTGATTTGATCTTTCCTCAAACTATTCCTATAATGTATGAAGTATGCGAAGAATTGATATCAAATCAATTGACGGAACTATTACTAACTCTCATAGAGAGTTCCAAGAAGCGTGGATTATATTTGCCTTTAGTGCCATTCTTATATGAGCAAATGACTACTAACCTAATTGAATTGTTGAGAGACTCTCAGAATGTCGGGACGCTGTATCGAGAGCTTGTCACAGAATTGATAGATATGCTGTTCGAATCATTTGCTGCAGAGTATGTCAGAGAAGGAATACAGACGTTTAAATTAAGTACTAGTGATAAAATAGGACAATGGAAAGATTTGATATCCAAAAAGGAAGCCGAAACAACTCAAAATATATTAAAATTGGTCAAAACTGAAACTAAAAATGATTTCTTAAGTAGTTTTAAAAAAGTTTTTACCATTAATAATTCTACTGACAAGAATAAGGATGATATGGATGAAAAAAATTATTCAGAGATACAGGCAAAAGCCAAAATATTATCAGAAAATATTAAATCATTATCGAAAATTTTCAGTCCCGAATTGATACTTGAGACATTAAATGAGGCTAAGATTGCACTTCATAGATTACTCAAGTTTAAAGATTATTCAATTGCTTCATTAAAAAGTGATATATTTTCAGCTATGCAAGATATCTTCATTGATGTAATGGATGATATAGGAAATGAACATTTAAAACCAGGATTTAATAAAGCACTTCAATATTTACAGACTTACAACCCAAATTCTGCAACCTATACAGATTCTCATAATGAAACTTTTGTAGAACCTTTAGTTTTATTTTGTGAATTGATTACAATGGCAGATTTAATTATTCAAATGATTGATATATTTTATAAAGAAGAAATGATCAATGGACAAATAATCAAAAATGAAAATTCTATTTTGAATCCAGCACTTCAGCATAAGAAGAAACTTGAAGGATTGGTAGATAAATATGTGGCAGATGGTTTAAATGTGGGAATTGAAGTTTTAGTTAATGAAATTGAAGGAGTTTATAAAATCAATCTATCAGACACAGAATATGATCCTCCGGCTGATGTACCTTCTGCATTTGGACCCACAGATGCGGCTCAAAAGGCAATCAATATATTGGATTATAACATGAACTTATTGGTAGATAGTGCTGATGTATCGGTTGTTGAAGTTTTTCATGAAGAGATTGCTGAACGTTTCTTTCAAATTATTGTAAAGACATTAAAGAGAAGTACAGTATCTGTAAATGGAGCCACAAAATTGATTTCAGATTTAAATTTATACTACGAGTTCATATCATCGCATTTAAAATCAAACAAAAGAATGGTTTTACCATTATATGAATCATTGAAGAAGATTGGAAATATTTATTTAATTAGTGGTAATGATTCAAAAGCCATTGGTAAATTAGTCAGTGATTTATCAAAATTTAATGGTATCTTTGGTCAAGAAGAAATTTATGAATTTGTTCAAAGAAGGCAAGATTGGCCAGTTATACGAAGAGAAGTAGAAAAGGTTATGTATGGATTTGGTTTAGGTGATTGCTGTATATGTTAAATAAAATTAAATAATATAATAAGTAGTCATGTGATCGCATTCCTTATTTAATCTTTTTTTTCTTCTTAATTTTTATTTAATAATATTTTATAAGCTTTCTACTTGCAAATATTTAAAAAAAAGTTATTAAAATACAAATAGGAATTAAATGATATGATACGACAGTTGAATCATAAAGTAACCAAATATCTGGTATTGCTAAATGTTTGTCGTTATCAACTGTCAACTTCATTTAGAAACCCATACAAAAATTATTCAGAAAAAAATATCACACCTGATTCTATACCATTATTCCATAGATTGAAGACATCATATAATTTCTTACTTGAAGGGACCAAATTCCGCAAATCTTGCGATTTATTATCAGAGTTTTACCGTAAAGAGAATTCTGTATTCTTGGAGGATATCTTATCATTTCCTCACAAGGAATCCCAAGTTTTAGAATTCGTGCTTAATAGTTATAAAAAGTCTACTTCTATGAAGGTACTTGTCATAAATGATTTACTTTCATTGTTACGACGAGGGAAATATGTTTATATAAGTTCATTATTTGAAGAAATGAGATTAGCACGTATAACTTCATGGAGTGTAGAAAGACAATTCCAAAAATTTGACATTAAAAAGTTCGATCTTGAAAAAGTAGAACTGGATAAACAAGATGAGAAGGAAATAAAATCATTTTTAGGTAATTGTATTGCCTTACAGTCTATTTCCATTCCAGATCGTATATATGCAGCCGCTATCATTCAAAATCTTGAAAATATGGATATAATAGTTCCAGACTCCACAGTTCAAGTTCTATTGAAAGGATTAACCATAGCAGCTACTTCGAAACAAATATATCATGCATACACGATCATCAAATTATTACAGAAATATAAAATCCGTGTATTACATTCAGAAGATATATTGGACATTTTATCATTCTTAACACAAGAACAATCGATGTATTTTGCCGATAAGTTTATGCAAATAATTGTATCAAATGAGCTATTACCCGAGTTAGCCTTGTCACACAAAAAGAAATATATTGAGGTCATGACTAGATTTATAAATCAAAACTTACAAGATGGAATCTATGAAGTATCATTAAGATGGTGGAATATAATTTCAAAAGAAGTTGAGGGAAATGATGATAAGATGATACAGACATATACAAAGCTTTTAGATCTTCTGCCTAATTACAATTCCTTGAAAAAACTTATGGATGATAGCTCAATCAATAACAAACTTGTTACTGATATGTTGCTTAAAAAGTTAGGAACAAATTCAAAGACAGCTAATGGAGAGTTATTTCATAGATTATTGGGGTCGTTACAAACACCTTTAAAAAGACTGACACTTTCTCTGTTGTTTAAGTCATTTTTATTTCAAAACAATGAACTGGCTACTGAAAAGGTGCTTCAATTAATTTTTAAATCAAAGGATGGATTTGAGCCACTTGAATTGGATGCGTTAGTTAAAAAATTGCTTAAACAAGGTAAAATAGATGAATGCTTCCGTATGGTCGCAAGATCGTCAACATCAGTAGCTAAACTAGCGTATGTTAGTATCATTCTGCATATTTTACAACATGAAAATATATCAGCAAGAAAATCTTTCCTTGAAAAATACATTATAGATTCATTAAAATTATCAAGGGATGATGAATGTTTTTCATTATTAACAACAGAACTTATCAGGTTTTATTCTAACAAAGTTAGTAATAGAGCTGCCAAAAAGATGTATATAAATATTAATTCATTTATTTCCATGCCAAACATAAACGAAACTAGCAAATTTTATCATACATTTAATTTTGAAAAATTTGGTATTCCAAATGGTTTTAAAGAAATAATTAGTATGTCTCAACAAAGTAGATTTAAAAGTTTGGAAATCATTTTGAAAAAGGCATTAGAAGAAGAAGACGATGATGTTTTAATATGGGGTGCTGATGAAATGAGATTTATTGGGTTATCAATTAAGGACATATTAAACTTTGTTCGATCACAGCCAAACGGTCAATATATTGAGACGATTCTTAAACCAGAAGTATTACAGCAATTATAAATAAATAAAATTATAGACTATATTTTGTAAATAAAACAAAAGCATTTTAATAGAACATTATATATACAAGTTTAAGATGAAATTTTTATGTACCATCAAGATTATTTTTTATTTCTTGATTCTTTCTTATTATATACTTTACCACCTTTTTGAACTTCTTCAGCATTTTGACCTAATAATGCAAGGAAATCATCTTGAGCTTTTGATTGTTCCAGTTTTTCTTCGGGATCTTCAGTTTCCTTCGGTATTTGATCTCTATCAACACCATCAAACCCGCCGAATCTTTGTTTAAATTTATTGATTTTACCAGTAGCAGTTTGATCAGTGGTAACAATATCAGTTCTATTTGGATTCCATAATAAATTATTTCTTTGATCTGTAATCATTCTAATTTCATCCTTTGGGGCTTGGGATCTTCTCTTTATAACTGACCCATCACTTAATTCAATTAATGTATCAAATTGATAAAATATAGCAGGCCTAGCTTTACCTAATTTAATCTTTCTCATAACTCTTCTATTAGAAAGAGTAACATCTCCTCTAATTGATACATTTCTTTGGAAAGTATGGAATGGTGGTACTATATTCTTTGATTTCGTCACTATTCTGGAGGAAAACATGTTTAAACTTTTAATCTTTTAATCTATTTCAATGAATATTTACAATAAATAATTAAAAGATGAAATGAAAATTGAAAAAAAAAAAAAATTGGTCGTGTTAAAAATCTAATTAATTTTTTGTTCATTAAATTTTTTTTTTTTTTTTTCAATAATATAAAAATAAAGAGAGAGAGAGAGATCAAATAATTGCCATTCAATTTTTTGAAAAACATTTCATATTACTTTATCACCCATATTAAGATATGTCATTCTCCAATCAGCAGCCCACAATAGTGGTATTAAAAGAAGGAACCGATGCATCTCAAGGTAAAGGTCAAATCTTAAGTAATATTAATGCGTGTTTAGCAATTCAAGACACGTTAAGACCAACCTTGGGACCATTTGGATCTGATATTTTAATTGTATCATCTAATGGTAAAACCACTATTTCCAATGATGGAGCCACTATTTTGAAATTATTAGATATAGTTCATCCAGCAGCTAAAATGTTAGTTGATATTTCTCGAGCTCAAGATGCTGAAGTTGGTGATGGTACAACTTCTGTAACTATATTAGCAGGTGAATTATTAAAAGAAGCTAAGAATTTTATTGAAGATGGTATGTCATCCCAACTTATTATTAAAGGATTAAGAAAAGCCAATGAATTAGCCATTACAAAAATTAAACAATTAGCGGTTCATATTAAAAGAGAAGATGAACATGAATTTAGACAATTATTAGAAAAATGTGCAACTACTGCCATGTCATCTAAATTAATTAGTAAGAATTCTACATTTTTCACTAAAATGGTAGTAGATGCTGTATTAAGTTTAGATCAAGAAGATTTAGATGAAAAATTAATTGGAATAAAGAAAGTACCAGGTGGAGGAATGGAAGATTCAATATTTGTTAATGGAGTTGCATTTAAAAAGACATTTTCATATGCTGGATTTGAACAACAACCTAAACGATTTGAAAATCCTAAAATTGTTAATTTAAATGTTGAATTAGAATTAAAAGCTGAAAAGGAAAATGCTGAAGTTAGAGTTGAACAAGTTAAAGATTATCAAGCTATAGTTGATGCTGAATGGAAAATTATTTTTAATAAATTAGAAGCAATTGCTAATACTGGTGCCAATATAGTATTATCAAAATTACCAATTGGAGATTTGGCTACTCAATATTTTGCTGATAGACATATATTTTGTGCTGGTAGAGTATCTGGTGAAGATATGGATAGAGTTATTAAAGCAGTTGGAGGTAATATTCAATCAACCTGTTCAAATATTAAAGTTGAAGATATAGGTACTTGTGAAAAATTTGAAGAAGTTCAAATTGGTGGTGAAAGGTATAATTTATTTCAAGGATGTCCACAAGCAAAAACTTGTACATTAGTATTAAGAGGTGGAGCTGAACAAGTAATTGCAGAAGTTGAAAGATCATTACATGATGCTATAATGATAGTTAAAAGAGCGGTAAGTCATAGTGAAGTTGTTGCAGGAGGAGGAGCTATAGAAATGGAATTATCGAAATATTTACGAGATTATGCTAAAACTGTAGCAGGAAAACAACAATTAATTATTTCTGCTTATGCTAAAGCTCTTGAAATTATTCCTAGACAATTATGTGAAAATGCAGGATTAGATGGTATTGAATTATTAAATAAATTAAGAAGTGCTCATGCTAAGGGTGAAATTTGGTATGGAATTGATTTTCAAAAGGAAAATGTTGGAAATAATATGAAAAATTTCATTTGGGAACCATCATTAGTTAAAATAAATGCATTATCATCAGCAACTGAAGCTGCTACTTTATTATTATCAGTTGATGAAAGTATTACTAATGAAGATTCTCAAGAATCATCTGGTGGTGGTAGAGGTAGAGGTGCCTTTTAATTAATTGATATGTATTTTATCATATTAATTTTATTTTATTTTATTTTATAGATTCGGATACTCTTGTATAAAAAATTATAATAATAATAATTACAGTTTAGAAAAAAATGATAATGATAATTATTATAATTATTAATATAATAATAAGATTGAATTAAGAATAATTATTAAGGGATAGATATTCCTGTCAGCCACGAAAAAAAAGTTATTTTTTACGAGTTACAAAAACTCGCTATAAAACAAATAGGTATTATTAATATTAAATTGACAATTATTACTGGAATTTATTAGTGAATTTTACCAGATCAAGATAGGAGACACCCCAATTATCAAGTGAAATATAAATTATATGTTTATAGATATAAAATAATTTCGATCAGTGTGGTAGAGGAGATTTGTATAATATTTAAATATTATCAGGGGGTGCTTTCTCTTAAATAAAATAATTTTTAACGCTAAAGACGCCAAAATATAATTTTTTTATTTTTTATTTTTTATTTTTTGGAGAAAATTGGTTTTGTGAATTTAGTTAAACAATCTTAAAGCAATAATAATAATTAATTATTATTATTTATGATTATTATTAAAAATACTACTACTGTTACTACTACAACAACTACAACCACAACCACAACTACGTACCTGGGAAGGAGACGTCTTTGTAAATATATATATATAGTTTCTGGTAACGGTTAACAACTAAACATTATAGTTTATTTCATCATAGATTTTATAATTAATTTCAATTATGGGCTAATTCAATTAATGAAATAGAAACAGAGGGTATAGAAAAGGAAAATGAAAATGAAATTAGCAATAAAAATAGGTATGAAAAGAAAATTATCATTACCATTGTTTATATAAATTACAAACTAAGTAACGAAATTAACAAATTAGACGATTCATATTCTAAAATCAGAATAAAACTAACCCAAATGGGTCAATTCAAACTTAAGAGTGCTAAAATATTAGATTTGAAGAATTTACCTCTATATGCAGAGAACTGTTTAATAAGGTATGTATGTATGTATGTAATTATATTATATATATATATAATTCTGTTTAAACGCGTTAATTGAAGGAGGGAGCCCTCCATTAAAAGTCGCGAATTTTAATTTTATGTTTATTTTATTTTAGTTAACACAAACTACGCCAAAAAAAAAAAAAAATTTTTTCTTAAAAAAATTCAATTCAATTAATTTTTCGCATCATTTTTTTTAAATTTTCTCCCTAAAAATTACGCTAAATATTTTAATTATTTATTTTTGTTACTTATTTTTTTATTATTTTTTCCTTACGAGATTTTTTTTTTGCAGTTTTTTCCCGTGTAATTTCTAACCAGTCGCTGGTTAACTTGTAAAAATAAATATTCTATTAATGTAGACGAATAATTTAAATATGTATTTCAAGTGCATTTGAATCATTGAATTGTAGCTAGCCTTTCACCTATATATATTTATGTATGCATATATATATATATTTAATGCCTAGTAATATAAGAGTATGCTAATGAATCTACTTCACGCTGAAGTCAATTAATATATTATTATACAATTAAGCAATAATTTACAATATATTAATTGCCCAGTAAGAAGAAATTATTATTATTATTATTATTATTATTATTATTATTATTATTATTATTATTGCTTCACTTCTCTCCATGTCGCATAAATCAATCTATTGATTATCAAATGTAATTCTTTACTAGAATATTATTTAAAATAATAATTTTTAAATAAAATTACAAAAAAAAATAATAAAAAAAACGCGTTAAAATTTTTTTTTTCTTTTTCTGTCTCTCCTTTAATAAAGTTAAGAAAAAGGAGGTTTAAAAAAAATAAAAAAAAAACATTTATAATATTTTCAATTGTTGATATTTATACCCTTTCAATAATAATAATAAAACACCTTTTCTTTATTAAAATTAAATGGGTAAGTTCATATAAAACTAATTTAGAATCTTCAATTTTTTTTTATTTGTATATTTGATTTTTCATTTTATTCTTTAATATCATTATTACATTCTTATTATAAAAAACAAAAACCCTCTTAAAAAAGGTGTATAAACTTTATTGGTCGTCAATATTTCCAATCCAATAATTTCCAATCATATTCATCAGTCATCAATATATATATACATAAACATATATAATAATCAGACATAGATTTTCAATCCTAGTCATTCCTTCGCTTTAACAAATTGCATATTCAATCATTCTCTCCCTCTTTTTACAACCAATCTATCTCTCTAAATTAAATAGTGCAGTAATTTTTATTTACCGCCAAAACACCATTTCTTACTTTCATTAAAAATTCAAACTATAATAATAATAATATATCATGCAACAATCACAATCACAATCACAATCACAACATAATCAACTTCATCATCAATCTCATCCTCATCCAACCAAGTATGGTCCTCCATCTCATATAAAACCAAGACCTTATAGCATAATGCTTGAATTATTAGAAACTCAAGCCAATAAAAAATTAACTAGTGAATATACCAATGATATCATTCAAACTTTATCTCATTTAGAATCCATTAGTTCAGTTAATCCAGCCATGATTGATTTACAACCAGAAATTCAATGGTTTATGAGACCATTTTTATTGGATTTTTTAATTGAATTACATTCATCATTTAAATTACAACCTCAAACCTTATTTTTATGTCTTAATATTATAGATAGATATTGCGCTAAAAGAATTGTCTTTAAAAGACATTATCAATTAGTTGGTTGTACAGCTTTATGGGTGGCAGGTAAATATGAAGATAAAAAGCTGAGAGTACCAACTTTAAAAGAATTAACTATAATGTGTAGAAATGCTTATGATGAAGAAATGTTTGTTCAAATGGAAATGCATATTTTAAGTACTTTAGAATGGACTTTAAGTCATCCAAATTTAGAAGATTGTTTACAATTAGCTATTAATCATTCAAATATTGCCAATAATACCACTCCCACAAAATATAATAAATTATTATCATTACCAATTCCTTCATCATCTCATAATAATTCAGCTTCAACTTTATCAGCTGTAACTGCAATTGGCAGATTTTTATGTGAATTATCATTATATGATAAATATTTTTTATCAGTTCCAACTTCATTAATTTCAATTACAGCTAATTTATTAGCTTGTTCAATGTTACAAATCCCTAATGCATCAAATTCATTATCAGAATTAATGAAAAAAGTATTAATTAAAAAATCCAAATCTCGTCAAACTCTTTATTCAAATAATAATGAAAGTAATTATAGTCATAATAATAATAATAATATTGCTAGACATTCAAGTTTTGATGATGATCTTATTGATTATGATGATTCAGAAGATGACGATGATTTTATAGAAACAGAAGAAGAAGATGATGTTAATGATGATGATGATGATGATGATGATGATGATGATGATGAAGAAAACGATGAAAATATTGATGATAATGAGTCATCAATAGAAAATAAACAACCTGAAGTTCATGGAGCATTTTTAAGTGGATTGGATGAAAATTCTATATTATTAATTAAAAAAATTGCATTAATGTTTATAACTCAATTAAGCAAAGTAACTGAAGTTTTATCAAAAAAATATGAAACTTTAGGAGTAATTCAAGTTATTAATAATTTTCATACCCGATTTACATTTGTAATTCAAACCATTTATGAAAATCAAGATTCAATTATTAATAATTCTGATAATCAACCAATGGATCCAAAATTATTACAATTATCAGAAATTCTTTTACAATTTCCAAAAATTAAAGAAGAAAAACCTAAATCAGATGGTTTATATGCTTTCCAAAATGAATTTAAACCTCCTCATTCACCATTTGTATTTAATTCTTCAACTTTGAATCTTAATATTAATACTGATCCAAGTCATTTACCTGCTCCAGCGACTCCTCCATCAGCAAGTTCTCAATATTCAGTATTTTCAAATAAAAGAAATAATAGTAGTTCAACTTGTGTTACTCCAATTCATGCAAATATACCATCATCAAATTCAACTTTTAATTCGGGTTCTTCAAGTATACTTCGAAATAATAATAAAATGAGAATAAGTAAGAATAATTCTACTACTTCAGCAAATATGATTAATAATAATAAACAAGCTAATAATAATAATAATAATAATAATTCATCATCATCATCAACAACAACCATTGCTAATAATTCAAGTAGAACTGAATTTTCTCCATTATCTTCATCAAACACAACTGATAATAATGTTTGGTCATCGCCTATAATGCAAGCATAATCATAAACTTAATACCACACCAAACCAACCCAATATCATGATTGATTTTTTTTTTTCAATAAATTTTTTTTTACTTAACGTCCTCCCAGTTTGCTAATGTTTCTTTATATATATATATACTTTTATGCATTTTTTTGTTTTCCTTCTATTGCTTTGCTTGACTTTTCTTTCCTATACTTTAGTTCTAGTTTATTCCATTATAAGCATTTTTTTTCTTTTCTTTGTTTGCTTCTTTCTTTCTTTTTTTTTAATTTTGTATAAATTCATTAATTTTCATTCAGTTATTGTTAAAAAAAATATAAATATATAAGATATGATTTTTCATTTCATTAAAATTAACAATTATATATATTGTAAAAAATTTATTTTTTTGTTGATTTGCTGCGAAATTATTTATTTTTTTTGTCCCGTTTAAAACTGTAAAAAAAAGCATGAAAAATGTCAAAATAAAAAGAAACAAAAAATGTCTGACAAAATTGCGTTTACACGAGACTTACATAAAAATATCACATTTGAATATATATATATATATATAAATAACATTAGTTAAAAAGAGACACTTAAAGCGTTACTACAAGATATCAAAACCATATTAACTCATTTATATTATATAGTAAACTAGCAAAATAATTAATTAGTTAAATCTTAATGAAACAAATAATTATTTATATGTTACCTGGATGCTACCAATCCAATACTTGATAATTGAAATAATTATATAATTTAATTGAGAAAGGGAATAATAATGTTGCTTCACATTTGTGATCAATGAATATTAAGATAATCATGTATCACCTAGCAGTATATTGATATTGATATTGATATTGATATTGTTAAAAAAAACACGCTCCCTGTATATAAAAAAAAATGTTTTAAAATTAAATTTTTTAGTTTTAACGAAAACGAAAAAAAGGTAAACAAAACGTCTAAAAATATTTTTATTTATTTATTTTAAAATCAATATTTGAAGAAATACTTCAAAAATCCAAGTCCATATCGTTTCATATATACACAAGCCATAATCGATTAATCAATCAATCATACAATGTCAAGCAAGGACAGTGGCTTTGATTCCAAGAATTGGGTTTGGGTACCTGATAATGATAATTTATTTACCAAAGGTTATGTAACCGATTATAATGGTGATGGTACTTGTAAAGTAACTGTTGTTAATGGAACTCAAGAGACTCATCGAATAGTTTCTCAGGAAAAACTAGAGAATTGTAATCCTGCCAAATTTAATAAATGTGATGATATGGCTGAATTAACTCATTTAAATGAACCTTCTGTGGTTTATAATCTTTATTTAAGATATAATGATGATATGATTTATACCTATTCGGGATTATTTCTAGTAGCCATTAATCCATATAAATCATTACCTATTTATAATACTAATATTTTAAATCAATTTCATAATCATGAATTTGAAAGATCTCCACCTCATATTTTTGCAACTGCTGAAGGTACTTATCGAAATTTATTATCAAATAGAAAGGATCAATCAATTTTAGTTACTGGTGAAAGTGGTGCTGGTAAAACTGAAAACACTAAAAAAATTATTCAATATTTATCATCAATAACCCCATCAACTTCATCTCCTTCATCTCCTTCATCTCCTGTACGAAATGGTGACACAGCAACGATTCCAACTTCATCTCATAATATTGATATTAAGATTTTACAAGCTAATCCTATTTTAGAAAGTTTTGGTAATGCTAAAACAGTTAAAAATAATAATTCATCAAGATTTGGGAAATTTATTGAAATATTCTTTTCTTCAAAGGGTGAGATTAGTGGGGCAACTATTGATTATTATTTATTAGAAAAATCTAGAGTAGTTCATCAATCAAATAATGAAAGAAATTATCATATATTTTATCAATTTTTAAAAGGTTATGATCAATTATCTAATTTTGGATTAAATAAAGATATGTCAACTTATAAATTTTTGGAAAATAGTAAAATGGACATACCGAATGTTGATGATTTTAAAGAATTTAATTTATTAGTTGAAGCATTTAAAATTGTTGGCTTTTCATCTGATGAAATTAATTATATTTTTAAATTATTAGCTATTATTTTACATCTTGGGAATTTAGAATTTACATCTTGGAAATCAGAACAAGCTAATTTTACTCAGGAATCTCCTATTGATATTTTAGTAGAATTATTAGGAGTTGAAAGATCACAATTTGTCGAAAATTTATTAAGACCAAAAGTTAAAGCAGGTCGAGAATTTGTACAAAAATCAAAACGAGCATCTGAAGTTAAATTTTCAATTGATGCGTTTGCAAAACATCTTTATGAAAGACTTTTTCAATATATTATAAGTCGAATTAATGATAATTTAAGATTGGATTCAACTTATGATACAAGTGAATTAAACTTCATTGGAGTGTTAGATATTGCTGGATTTGAAATCTTTGAAATAAATTCATTTGAACAACTTTGTATAAATTATACTAATGAAAAATTGCAACAATTTTTTAATCATCATTCATTTATATTAGAACAAAGTGAATATCTTAAAGAAGATATTCAATGGGAATTCATTGATTTTGGTCTTGATTTACAGCCAACCATTGATCTAATCGAATCTACTAATCCAATGGGAATATTAAAATTGTTAGATGAAGAATGTGTTATGCCAAATTCTTCAGATAAGACATTTATGGAAAAATTATCTTCAAATTGGGGTAATGATCAAAGTAAAAAATTTAAAGAAAATAAATATAAATCAGGATTTATAATACATCATTATGCTGATCAAGTTGAATATAATGTTGATGGTTGGTTACAAAAAAATACTGATCCTGTAAGTGAAAGTGTGTTAAGATTATTACCCAATTCTTCAAATCAATTCATTAAGGATTTATTTATGAATGATGAACATTTAATTGATAATGATTCCAAAAAGCCACGATTAAAATCTTCCTCAAGAAAGCATAAAATTCAATTAAAAAATCTTATGGAACAATTAGAAAGGACAGAACCTCATTTCGTAAGATGTATTTTACCCAATTTAGAAAAGAAACCAAACAAATTTGATAAAGCATTAGTATTGAATCAATTACGATGTAATGGTGTTCTTGAGGGGATAAGAATTACAAGAGCAGGATATCCTAATAGAATGACTTTTGATGAATTTTATCAAAGATATTCAATTGTTAATGTTAAAGAAGTATACACTAAAGATTTAAAAACCAATAGTGAATTAATTTTAAAATATGTGAATTTAGATCCACTTACTTTTAAAATTGGGATTACTAAGATATTCTTTAAAAACGGTATATTAGGTAAATTAGAAGAGTTAAGAGATTTAACTTTAAAGGGTATTTTTGCTGATTTACAAAGTATTATAAGAGGTGGAACTGTAAGAAAGGATATTAAGTCAAAGATTAAACAAGTTCAATCCTCTCAATTGATCGCAAGAACATTTAAGCAAATTGATGAAAGTAGGAAATCAAATCCTTGGTTGGAATTATTTATAACTATAAAACCATTACTTGAAGATTCAGTTAAAATTCTTGATAATCAAGAATTAAATGAAAATTTTAGAAATGTTACTCAAAAATTAGAAGAAACTGAAAAGGCTAAATCAGATCTTACTACTGAGATTGATAAATTAAGAGGTCAAGTCAATAAATTAGAAGATGAAGTTATTACTACGACTAATATAGTAATGGATAAGGATAGTAAATTAGAACGATTGAAAGCTGATGAATCAAGGTCAGCTTCAACTATAAAGAAATTAGAAGTAAAGATAAAAGAGTATAAAGATGCCAATGCTAAGTTAGCCAATGAAAAGTCTTCAAAAGAAAATGAATTAAAGGAAATATTAATAAAACATGAGGAAGCTAATAATCAACTATCTAAATTATCAATTGAGTCTGAAGGTACCAAATCATTTATATCAAAACTTGCTGAACAATTGAAAAAGAAAGAAGTAGAATCAGCTCATCACCAATCAAGAATTTCAGAACTAATGTCATCAAATGAAGGTTCAAAGCGTTCATTGATGCAAGAATTAGAAAAATTAAAACAATTAAATAAACAACTATCAACAGAAGTTGGAGATCATAAATCATTAATACCCCAAAATGAATCCCTTCAAAGAGAGATAACTAAATTAAAAGAATTAATTGAAACTCAAACTACTTCAATATCTCAAAAAGCAAAAGAAATATCATTATTACAATCCAATTCCAAAAACTTTGAATCAGAAAGAGCAAAATTAACTCAAAAGAATGCTGATAATGAAATCAAATATAGGGAATTGAGATCACAAATACTGACTATAAGAAAGGAAAAGCAAGAGCATATTGATGCATCTTCACAATACAGACAAGAGATTATTAGCTTGACTGATCAAATCAATCAAATGAAGAAAATTCAGAATCAAGTTGAAGATTTAAAATCATTAGAATCTGATCATTTAAGTCAAATAAAAGAATTAAAATTACAATTGGAAGTTTCTGAGGCAGAAAAGGATGATCTTGCAAATACAATTTCAAGACTTCGAGTTGATTATGAATCGGCTAAGAAAGCCAAATCTGATTACACTGATAAAATAGCTTCTTTAAATAAGAAAATACTTCAACTACAAAATGATGCTATTGATAGAGAAACCGAGAAGGAAAATCAACCACCAGACCCTGCTTTTGTTGAAGAATTTGCCAATATGAAATTAAAACTAAATGAACAGAGTGCTTCCTTAAGAAAGGAAAAATTTGAAAATAAGAAATTAATTGAAGAATTATCAATGGTTAAAGAAAGAATCCAATCTGGTTCTGTAAGTGCAACTCCAAATAGAAGATCTCTTGCTATGGGAGAGAGAATTGCTGGTGGAATGGATGTTATTATGGAAGAAATCAATTCCTTAAAAGTTCAATTGCAGCAAGAACAAGCCAATGCACAAAGAGCAGAAACTTATGCCATCGACCTTCAAAAGAAATTCAACAAATTGGAATCTACACGTGGCCTTGACAGTTTTAATGATTATGAGAAGAAGTTTAAAGAATCACAGTCCAGAGTTGCCGAATTAGAAGCCAAATTTGATGATTTAGTTTCTACAGATAGCAATGAAAGCTTTACAACTTTATCAAAAAGTGACAGTTACAAAAGAATCAGCTTCCTGAAATCATCCAATCAAGATTTTGCTCAGATCTATCAAGATGTGACAAAGACTTTGAAATCGACTCGTGATGAATTATCATCATCAAAAATGGAGATTCTTAGATTGAAGTCTCTATTGAGAGAATCAGAAGAGGAATTATACGAAGCTAAAACTCAAACTTTTAAAGCTTCGATAACTGAATATGAAGAGCAGCTTGCCCAATTGAAAGTTAAGCACGACTCTCTTTCTACCAAGAATACTGATATTAATCAGAGTCTTGTATTGTACAAGAAACGTGCTGATGAATACTTTAAGAAGTTGGAACTAGCAGAATCTGCTGTGAAAATCTCGAAACGACACGAAGAACTAGCCACTAATGAACTTGAAGATGTTAAGAATCAATTAAAACTTATCAAGGAAGAAGCAAGGACTACTCAAATTCTAATTAAGGATATTAGAAAACAGAATTCCGAATTGGAGGAGACCATCAGAGATAAAGATCACAAGATACAACAGCTACAGATACAGAAGCGAGATTTAAATGAGAAAATCAACTATTACACTAAGAATTACGGCAATAAGGAATTGACTGAAAAGTATAAAGATGAAATTAGAGCTTTACATAAAGAATTAAACTATAAGAATGTAACGGAAACGACCTTGGTTAAGGAAAATAAAAAGTTGCAACTTGATTTTGAAGATTTAACAAGAGCTAAAAATGAACTTGACGAAGATTTTGATGCATTATCAACTAAGGAAGAAGAGTTACAAAAGAATGTTGATGAGTTGTCTAACAGAAAACGTCAATTAGAGAATACTAGAGATTTAAATGAAAGAAAGATAAGCAATTTTGAGAAGCAAATCAATTCGTTAAAAGAATTAAATAGTGATTTAACAGCCCAAAAAGAAGATCTAGTACGTAATAATGAATCTTTGAACAAGAAAGCCTCAGAATTATCAGAAGAACTCGAAGATACCGAATCTAAATTGAAGCAGGCACTCTCTGATAGTGCTTTATTGAGGACTCATTTAGAAAACCAAAGGAAGGAAAGTGAGGAAATAAGAGCAGAATTTAATCAAACCAAAATTGATAGTAATAATGAGATACAAGATTATCAAAATATTAGAAAGGATCTTTTGGTTGCAACAGAGGAAAATATAACTTTAAAGAAAGTTAATAACGATTTGAGTATAAAGGTTCATGACTTAGAAGAAAAATTGTATAGTAATGAACAACTAAAATTCTGGGAAGATAAAGTTAAGGAAATGACTAGACAATTGGAGAAATCACGTCAAGAAAACTTCACTTCTGTCAAGACCATCTCACAATTGGAGAAAGATGTCAAGAGACTTGAAATCAGGGTGGTAAACGAATCACAACTTACTAAGAAGTATAATGACGAAAATTTTGACTATCAAAATAAAGTTAAACATTATAAGAGTAATATTGAAATCCTTCAAACGGAACAAGCAGAAAAAGATTTATTGATAAAAACTACCGAAAGAGATGCCGAGCAATTAAGGGAAAGTATGTTGTTATTAGAAAAGGAAGTGGTGGAATTAAAAGGTAGATTAGGTATTAAATCATTTACGTAGGATTGCAAGTTTAATTAAATTATTGCTTTATTTGTACAAATGTAGTAATGCCGCGATATTTACATGAATGTTATAAACTCTATAAAGTAATGCAATTAGAACCATTTGTTCGATTTTGATTTTGATTTCTTTGGCTTTCCTTCTTCTGTAAAGTCTCTAGGTTCATCCAAAGGTGGACCAGTGAATTTTCCCAACCCAAAATGACGAAGAATATACTCAACATCACCAAAGGATTCCCTAGAACCTTGCATGACCACAGATGGAGTTCCAGAACTTATACCTTTTGTAACAACGTTACCAGTGAGCACCTTTTCAGCGACGTTTCTTAAATCTTTAACTGTAAGATTTTCAATCTTTTGAATCATATGCTCAATACTAGTCACCTTACCTTGGCATTGAATTTGTCTACCTAAATCTTCTAATTTGGCAAGCTTGCTTTCAACATTCATTAATAAAGCACTGATTAATTGGTTTTTGGCTCTTTTAACTTCAGATTCAGTTAAACCGCCATTCTTAGGATCGACTTCAAGTAATTTAGATAATTCGAAGCAAATGATTTGTGACATAACATGTGCAGCATTAGGAGAACATGAAATGGTTATACCAAATAATCCTGAATCAATATAAGAATGATTGAAACTCATGCAATTTTCAACAAATGCATACTGGTTTAATACTCTAGTATATAACCTTGAGAACATACCCTTTCCTGGCCCACCAGCTGAAAATGATGAACCACCTCCTAACAATTTTTGTAGGGTAGCTAACGCATATAAATCATCATTCAATAAACCAGTAGTTTCAAACCCTATTTGCATATGATAAAGCTCCGGCAAGTTGCTATAAAGAGGTGGTTGATAAGGTAAAGCTATCTCTCCACCAGTATATTCAACAACTCCCAAGTCAGGTTTGGCTCCTGCTAATCGCTTCCAATTTCCGAAATTTTTTTCAGCTAAGTTAACTGCTTGAGAATGTGGCACACCTACCATTGCCACCACTATATTTTGAGGTTGGAAAAATTTCTCATGGTATTTAACTATATCGTTCTTGGTTATTTGTGGGATTCTTTCTGTTGGACAAAATAAAGGTATCCCTAACGTATTATTCTTATAAGCTGCAGCATGTAAAATTTCCGGTAAAAATACTTCATGTTTGTGTGATAATTCTTTGACTTCATATTCTGCAGTTTGCAAAGTTTCTAACAATTCCTGATCAGTGAATTTAGGAAAACGTACAGTTTGACTTATTATATCAAACATACTGTCAACGTCTTTATTGAATACCGAAGCCTGATATATCATTGATTCTCTTTGGGCTGCACACATATAATTGCCTCCTAATTTAGATAAATTCTGCATCATCTCAACCCCAGTATATTTTTCAGTTGATTTCCATGCCAATCTGTCACATATGTGAGATAATCCAGGTTTATTTGGATTATCATACCTTGATCCAGCATCTACATAAGCACCTAAAGCACTAAAGTGACCTGGAGTTGAATCAGTGACTATTCTTAAACCATTGTCCAACGTTGTTAATTCAATGGCTGGGTTGCCGCTCGTACTTTTAGAAGCGGAAGTATACAGTCTCAAGACTTGTCTCCAAGATTGGCTTGGAACCTTCATCCGACTCTGTAACATGACTTTTGAATTAATCTATTATGACCTCAAGTAGAAAGAGATGCCAGAGTTATTAAAACCTTTTTTGATGAAAAATTATTTTGCAAATAATTCGAGAACCGGTCACGTGATAATTTTTGCAATTCATAAAATGAATTGTTCTATCATTAATTGTCATTAAAAATATACCTATAAATAGAAATATATATATATAAGAGATTTATAGATTAACCAAGTTTTCACCATCGTGATCGGCATTGCCTTTTGATTGAATACTTGGCTTAGGGCTTTGTGAGTGTCCAAACAATTCAAAAAGATCTCCATTAATGGTGGGAGAATTAGTTAACGATTCATCAATATTCTTGAATTTGAAGTTATCTACCTTTTGAATTGATTTAGGAGAGTTTTGAGCCAGAACAGGAGCACTATTTGATGGCGAAGTAGATGCAAACTCGGAGAACTCTTCTTCGTCTTCAGTATCTTGTTCATTATTCTGTTCATTCTCTTGTAAATTATCGTGCTCATTATTGTCTTTTTCCTTTTGCTGGATCTCTTGGGTCTTCGCAGATTCATTTGCAACTTCGCTATCATTTATCTCCTTCGATACATCTTCAAGCTTCCTGTCAGCCTTCGCATCCTTTTTGACATTTATTGATTCACTACTTCTGGCTTTACCGGTTGAACTTGAAGAACCCCAAATTGAAGCTACTGGTAAAAACGAAAATCTCTTATTATTATTCTTCGAACTCGTAGTTTGATTGGTTGTGGTAGAAATACTACTTTCACTATCCATTGAAGATCTCAGAGCACCATCAAAATCACCTCGAGAAGTAGTAGAATTGAAACCAAATAATGTACCAAAAAATCCATGCTTTTCCTTATTTAAAGTTGCTTCTTGTAATTCTCTTTCATATTCAGCTTCTTTCATCTTTAGTTTTCTTAAAAATAATTCATGATCTCTTCTTTTTCTTTCATGAATTTGTTGATTTATTTGTTCACTATGATGGGATTTAATTCTATTAATTCTGGCATGAATAAACTTATTAGATTCCTTTTCCACTATTCTACTAAGCTTATTAGATACAGAAGTTCCCAGAACTTGTATATTTAATCTTTTAAGGTCATTGTTTATTTTGACGGTATTATTGCCATCTTTATTCTCATTTAATCCCTTCGACGGTATTTGCAATTTATTATCCTTTGCTCCAAGTGCAAGCTTTTGTCTTCTTCTTTCCTCTATATATGCGTCTGTTGAAGACCAACTAAATAAAGTATTGGCCGATGAAATTGCCCCATTGGAGAAATTTGAATTCGTCTTTTGATTCCCCTTTTCATCCGTACCTAACCATGCATCAACCACTAATTTTTGAGTTGATTCAAGGAATGAATTATTCCATCGAGCGATTGAATTACTAGTGGTATCTTTTGAATTTATGAATTGTTTATTATAACTTTGGAATGATGCATAATATTTATTGGCTTTATCCGTTTGCTGCAATAATGCTTCCGGATACTCAGGTGGATTCCTAATAATTGGTGATGTATCATACTTTAAATCACCAAATATTTTATCAATTTGGTCAAGAATATTCGAATCAACACTTTCATGCAGCTCTAGACTCATCCCAATTAGATTATTTTATGAATTTATTGGGTTATTTGAATGTGTTTAAATTGAATATTAAATTTTATATTTAATTTTTCTTTTCTTTTGTTATGAGTTGGAAAGACCAGATACTGAAAAAAAAAAATTAAAAAAAAATTCAAATCAAAGGCAGTCTAAGCATGAAGTCAATAAATATTTACTAATATTCAGCTAATGCCATACATATCAAAGACATTTCCTCAATTCCCTGAGTATACCATATTAATCTCAACGTTCCAAGATATTAATTCGGAAAGGTTGGCAACTGTAAAATCGGAATTGATCAAAGCAAATAAAGATTATGATTTTTGTTTCTTAAATACAAACCATATAATATCATTAGAGCAATTATATTCCAGTATATACAGATCAATACTAAACCATGGTAATGAAACAATGAAAGCCAAAACTTTAAATACCGAGATCATATTTAATTTATCACCCATCAATAATATTATGGATGCATTAAAGAAATTTGGAGTAGATGAATCATGTTCAAATTTAATTATCATAAAAGTTGTAAAGAATACCGAAGAATCTAGTCTAGCTGATTTGAATAATCACTTGATTAACATATTGGAAGTGAATAAATCACAAAATATACAATTGAATGATAAAATACTACTTGAACAATTAGTTAATATTCAAAAACTAAAGAAAATTTATAAATTAAACGATGCCAAATTTTCCACTGATCCAAGTCAATTACAAAGTGAGCTTACTAGGTTAGTTATAGGAACTGCTCTTGTAAGAGGATTATAATAGATTTAATAGCAATAGTAATACTACTACTAATAATAAGTGTAATAGATATTTAAGATAAAAAAACCTTTTATTTATTTATTGTAAATGCTAAATGTAAATTGTAAATGCTATAAGTTAATGTAATTTATTTTTTTTATCTATTAAATGCAAATCGTTTTAGGCTGTTGGTACTTTTGGGTGACTTTTTCATGGAAACACTTCCTTTAAGAGTAGATGATTCATCTAAATGAGTTTCCGTGTACGTTATATTTTCAGATACTGATATTTGAGTTTTAAATGTCTTTGAGGTTGTAGATTTAATTGATACATTAACGTTCTTTGTTGTTAACGGTAATCTTGTTTTAGTTGGAACCACAAATTTAAATTCTTTGGTTTGTCCAAACAGAAAGGATTCTCGTAATGATGTTCTTATTTCTTTTAAGCTGTTTTCTGTTTCCGGTACTGTTCTTGACTTTATAGGTGATTCATCTATTTCTTCATCTGATATTTCGAAATCAGTTCCTCTTTCCGTTCCTTTAGTGGCGAGGACAGTTCCAGATTCATTCGGTAATGAAGCATCAATCGAGTCATCTTCACTAGGGTAACTTTCATTATCATTAATGTTTTCATATTCATCAACATCTCCATCGTCACTAACATTAGGAAATATTTCATCATTATCGGTAAGTTCATCAAGTATGTTTTCAGTATTTGGAGCAATTTCTTCAACCTTAGATTTAGTTTGAATAGATGAAAATTCCGTGAATTCGGAATCTCCAGACATATCCCATCGAGAAGGAAGAATCTGTTCAATATTTGAATCAAAAAACTTACTTTCTTGACCTTTGGATGATTCATTATTTCCATTAAGCTTTTGCATTTTCCTTGCTGTGGGAGATAACCTTTCAATATTTCTTTTAGAACTTCTTACTGGAGTTTCAGGAACTGGAGTACTTTTAGAAATTGAAGATTTAGTAGCATTCAACATATCTACTATTGAATGCTTTGGAATCACCACCTTAAATCCCGAAGACTTACTTCGTTGAGCTTGAGATGTTGATGATTGAGAAGTTTGACCAAAATTAACTGATGAACTCTTTAAATTTACAAGATTTTGTTCTCTGGATACTAAAATTTCATGTGAATTAGGATCAATTTGACCATTACAAACTTTTTGATAATGATCATTAGTAAATGTTCTTCCACAACAAGATTCAATAATTTCAAAATCTATATCGAAATTTTCAGGATATGGATTTAAAGTTTCTAAAGTTTGAGTTTCTGGATTAAACACTTTTTGATATTGAAATGCTAAATTTGCTTTTAAAACTTCATCTTTAAATTCTTCATGAATAGCTTTACCTTCAGATCTTAAAGCCAATAAAACTTTTTCAAGATTATTATATTTTTTAACTAAATTAAATGCTGATTTTAAACCCACACCAGCTATACCTTTTGTATAATCACACCCTGATAACATAGCAACTAATCTTAATTGTTCTTGAGTATATTTAGATAAATAAGGAAGCAGTTGAACTTTTGAAAAATCTTGACGACAAATTTCAACACATGTACTATCATCTTTTAATTTAGTTATAAGTTTATTACATCCAAATATCAATAGATCTGAGTCTTCAGATAATATTCCATCCACCAAACCGATCTTTTCTAAATAAACCATTTGAGGATCTGCTTCATATGGAGCAACAATATATTTAATTTTACTATTATCAAATTCAACCATTAATGATTTAGCCATTTGAGAAGTAACACAGGCGGCTTTCATATATTCTTTCCAAGCTAATTTAGATTTGTTATATTTTTCGAATTCTTCTGCCTTTTTACGAGCTTCATTTCGTTTTTGTCTTCTTTCATTAGCAGTTCCAGCCTTGGTTGGTAAAGCAGCTCCATCAAAAACAAAATATGGTTCAACTCCAAAATGTCTTAACATAGTAACTTTATTCATGATTGAGGTGATATACTTTCTAGTTGGTTTATCCTGACACAATTCCTGAGCACAAGACACTAACCCTCTATGTAACCAACCATAAGTATCTATTGCTAATGTTTTTCCTCTATATCGTTCTAATGTTCCAACATTTTGAATTTCTTTTAAGTGAGGAAGTAATCCAGTAACTCCCATATTGACTTTGATTACTTTTTTGCTAAATCCTTAAACTATATGAAATGATTTATCATTAATTCATTTAAATCTTAAATGGCTATATTGAATATTAAAAGTTTGTTGTCAATGATATATATATATATACAAACGCGTTATTTAAGAAAAAATTTACATACTTAAAATTCGAAAAATGTAAACAAAAAAAAAGGTACGGATGTTTTATTAAGAATTTATTTTTTGCAATCTATAAATATTACTTAAAGAGCTCTATTTGAACCACCTAAAGATACTGATAAATGAAACCCATCTTTAATACCAATCAGTTCATCACCATGTTCTGCTCCAAATCTTTTGGCTACATAATAACCAATATCAAAATTTGCCCAATAATTAAAATATCTTAAACCAAATCCTAAATTTGACGCACCCGTATCATCTTCAAATATATTATCAGATACATTACCAATTGATGTAGTTACATATAATCTTAATGGATTAGACTCTTTCCCTAATATACTGCTGCTGTTATTATTATTATTATCTTTATTATTATTATTATCGCTTTCAGATTTTGAGTTATGAATAAAAGGGGGTAATTTTGAATATAAAGTTCCTTGTAATTTATAATATTGTAATCCACCATTAGTATTAATACCATTTTTAGAAAATCCATTAAATGAATCAATGCCACCCAAATAAAAACGATCGGAAATATGAACTGATGATGATGAATTATTATTTGATAATGGGAAAATTCCACCAAAATCAAAGTTTAATTTTGTGGTTAAATAATTATTTAAAAATGATTTAAAATATTGAGAATTATATGAAGTTTTAATAAAACTAGATATATTATTGGGATTTTGCTGTTCTTGATTAGATGCCAATTCTAAATTTATATCATGTTTAGAACCATTAATTGGGAAATTTTTTGAAATTGAATTTAAATATGAAATATCAGTATAATTTAATTGTTGTAAAATTGATGATTTAAAATAATCTCCAGCAAAGAACTTTAATGAATCAGGTGCAGCATCATCAATATTATGAATGGTTCTTTTAGCTAATGTTAAACCAGTTAAACTTTGAAATTTATTATCAGAGGATGACCATTGTAAACCAATTAATCCACTACTTAAACCTTGAGATGATTGTTGCCAAGTTTGATTATTTTGTTGAATATGTACTAAATTAAGTAAAAACTTATACGAAGGATTGTTTAAACTTGCTAAACCTTTAATATCAGTAATTAAATGATCATTTGGTTTATAAGGATTATAATTAACTCCAATATTAACTAATTCAGCATTACTATTAAAATTATTATTTAAATAATCTAAATTAACAGTTAAATTTTCTTGAGTATTAAAATTTAAAAATGATTCATTAACATTTAAATTAATTGCCAGTAAATCAAATATTAATTTTGTTGAAATTGGATTTTCATTATTATAATTTTTAATGGTTGATGGTATTAAAGCAGTATAATCAGAATGTAAACTAATTCCAATATCTTTAAATACATTGGTTTTTAATAAAGTTTCTTCGGTGATTTTAATTTGAGAAATCAATTGACTTAATGTATAATCACTTCTTTCAATTAATGGATATAACAATTTTTTAAAAAAACTATTGGTAAATCGTTCACCACCATTAATTTCAATTGATGATAAGTAAATAGGTGCAGACTGTGATCTTTTAACAATAGATTCTGCTAATAACTTAGATCTTAATTCATCGGCATTTTTAGCTTCAACCATTTCTTTTTTGGGGTCCTTAATGGTATATATATATGTATAGTTTATCTTGATTGTTTGAAAAATTCCATATCAATTTAATTGGTGGGCATAAATCAAAGAAAAAAATCAGCGGTCGTGTGCGAATCACTTTCAAAAATTATTTTTGAAAATGCTTTTATAAATTGCTAAAAAAATTACTTTTAATTTGTTAAATTTTTATATATATGTACATATTTTAATGGCCTAAAGAATACATTTGTGTCTTATCAACAAACCAAACTGATAAATCTCTTGATATAAGTTTTATTCTAATTTTGTTGTTCAACAATTGCACCAGTATAAGCTAAATCTAATAATTTCCAACTACATGTAACACCAGCTAGTTTAAAAATATCAATTACTGATTCAGCAATGTCATCGAAATTTTCTGTTGCTAAACATAAGATAGTTGGACCTGCTCCTGATAAACAAATCCCACATAATCCAGGATTAGTTTGAGGTGTTAAACTTGATAAAACTTTAGTTAAACCGGGAATTAATGATGATCTATATGGTTGATGGATTTTGTCCTTCATTGCCTGATAGATTAATTGATGATTGACTTTATCTTGAGTCAATGCACTGGTTAATACTGCTAATCTTTGTAAATTATAAACTATATCTTGTCTTGTATAACTGGTTGGTAACACTTCTCTTGCATCATCCGTTGAAACTTCAAAATTAGGGATAATGGTCACACACTTTATTTGTTTATTCCAATTATATTGAATATATTCGGCAATTTGTTGAGGTGGTTGTTCACTAATATATTTATCCTTTGGAGTTGATGGTTTTGGTAAAACATATTCTAATGGTAAATTAATATGGGTTGTATCTTCTTCTGACAATTCATTAAGATATGAACCAACAAACCCTCCTAACATGGCTGCTGCTATATTATCAGGATGTCTTTCAATTAATAAACAATAATCTAATAATCGATTCTTGGAAAAATTAAATTCACCAATTTCATTTCCTAACATTATACCTCCTACAATAGCAGAAGCTGAAGATCCTAATCCTCTACCTAATGGTATTGGATTATTAACTTGAATTAATGTTCCCCTTGGAAAACTGGTAATACCATTAGCTCTTAAAATGTATAATGCAGTTTGAGTTACTAAATTTCTATCTGATGATAAAGGAACCTTTTGAGCTAAATCTCCATCATAAGATAGTTTAACATTATGAGGATCGGATGATGTGTCTATGGTGGGGTCGATGGTTACTTTAATAGTTAAGAATAATTCTAATGCCACTCCCAAAACATCAAATCCTGGACCTATATTGGCAGAAGAAGCAGGAACTTTAACTTGAAATTGTTTAATTGTCATTTAATAATAGTAAGTAGAAGAATGAATGAATATGATGATAATGTCTATTGATGATTATATTTGTAGCGATGTAATCATATATATAAGAATATTTGGTAAAAGCCCCCCAATAATGTAAGGAAAGTAGATGATTTAAAAAGAAAACTTATTCGTTGTTCAAAAATCATATGTAGTCATTTTTAAGAAAAAAAATTAATCAACACAAAGAAAAAAAAAAATTATGAATCATCAATCACAAAATTAATATAAAAGAAATAAAATAAAATAAAATAAAATAAAAAGAAATTTTTCTTGTACGATTGATAGATCTGGAGAATTAAAGTTTAAAAATTACTATTACAAAAGGTAAAGTATTTTATTTATTTATTTTATTTAATTATTTATTTTTCTAACAAAGTAAGATTCTTGAAAAGGAGGATATTAGATGAATTTTCTTTCTTTCTTTCTTTCTTTCTTCTATAAAACACAAGTGTCTCTCTTTTCCCAAACAATTTCAGCTGGTTCTTCAGGTAAAGTAACCATTGAACTAAAATCAATCTTTGGAACTTTCCCTCCATTTATTTTCCATTTCATATTATAGACATATGTTGCTACAATAGTTCCCAATTGTACATAAGCAAATTGTTCACCAATACATCTATGTCTACCCCCACCAAATGGTAAATATGGTGATGAAACCCCCTTAGAAATAGATCCAAACCCATAATCAATAGTCTCATCTTCATTATTATTATTATTATTATTATTATTATTATTCTTATCAGAGGTATCCCATCTATGAGGATTATAAGTACCAGCATCCGGGAAAAATCTTTCACTAGTATGAACATAACCAGGACTAACTAATACATAATGACCCTTTGGTACGACGAATTGAGTATTTGGTACTAAAAGATTTCTTTTGACTTTTCTAAAGATTGAATGTAATGGCATATGCATTCTTAAAGTTTCTTTAATAACATTATTAACCAAGGGTAAATTTTGTAAATCTTCATAAGTTAAATCATTAATAGTTGCCCCTTTTTGATTTAATAAATCAGTAATTTCTTGATATAATTCATCTTGTAATTCTGGATGAGCACCTAAATGTAATAAAATCCAAGCTGAAGTTGAAGCAGAAGTATGTTGACCACCCATTAGAATACCAATTAATAAATTAGCAATTTCTTGATCAGTCATACTAACTCCATCTTTATAAGTTGAATGAGTTAATAATGAATCAATTAAATCACGATTTGGATCAATATCACCTGATTTTCTTCTTTTATCAATAAAATTCATATAAGTTGAAGAAATCTTTTGTTGAGCAAGATCACGTTTCCAATAATGAGGTAAAGGTAAATTTGGGAAAACAAAATTAATTGGTGTAAAACCTTTATCTAAATCTGAAAATAATCCAGCAAATGATTTATCAAATTTTGCTCTCATTTCATCACCTAATAAAGATCTTGAAGCTGTAAAAATTGTAATTTCAGGTTGAGTTTTCATAACATTAGCAATACCAGTTTTATTATTAATTAATTTAAATTGATCAGATTCTTTAAAATAATTAATAATTTCTTCTCTAATTTTTGGTACATAAATTTTAAATGAATCTTTATTTAAAGCAAATTTTGCAAATTTTTTTTGTTCCATTAATCTTGAATTTGGACAATCATAAATTACTCCTTTACCAAATACTGGAGTTGTTAAATGAGTATAAGCATCTGAAGCACTAACATCAGCCAATTTAGAATTAAATACAAATTCATGACCTTTTGGACCTAAATAAACCGTCATAACTTTACCTAATAACATAAATGCAAATACATCACCATGTTTTAAACGACATTCTTCAAAGAAATCATATGGTTTCATACCAAATGAAATTGCTGAACCAAACCATGGTATCCAATAAAACACTAAAGGTACACGATCTTTTCTAAGGGAGTAAATGAATTGTGATAATAAATTATAAATGAAAGGACTTAAAAATAAAATTGAAATTTGTTGACCATAAGTTAAAGATGTAAAGAAATTATATCCTAGAATAATTTGATCAAGAATAGTATCAACAACACCCATGTTTAACTTAAAACTAATATTGGTATGGTATGGAGTATAAAATTAGTAATAAGATACTTGGATCGAATAAACGAATGAAAGGAAGAGGAATTGTAATATATATATATATATATACTACTTTGTAAAATGGTTACTCTTAACCTCTGTTTATCAACGGTTGTCGTTTACAAAAGAAAAAAAATCTGCTTAAAAAAAAAAGTCGTATAATTTTTTTTAAACGACGAAAATCCTGCATATAAAATTAACAAACAAATTAATATATCAAAAGTTAATGGTTAATAAGTTAATAATTATATAAATAATGCCATCGATTGGCTATTTTATATAATTATATATACATATACATATTATTATTCTTAAGAAAAAGCAGACCATTTAACTTTGATTTCCATCTAAGCGTATTGTTATATATATGTGATATATATATATATATATATATATATATATATTATATTATATCATATCATATGATATACATTTTGATCGTTTAACATTTTTTTCTTAACTAATATTAACTAACAAATTAATTTAATAAATAAATAAATAAATAATATACATTTTTAAATAATTAAGAATATAACAAACTATATATAAATTGAAAATCAATCATAAATAAGCAAACCTTGAACAAGAAGAAAATATTAACATTAAAATTAAAACTAGTAAATAAATTAAAAAATCAAAAAAAGTAGTAGTAGTAAAAAATATAGTATCAGTGTATAATATAAATAATTTGAAACAAACAAAAAAAAACTGTAATAAATAAAAATAAAAATAAAAATAAAAATAAAAATAAAAATAAAAATTAAAATAAATAGCAAACCCCTTCTATCTTCTATCATCATTAATCAATTCAGGATCAAATGGAATTCCTAACATTCTGGCCTTCATAACCAATTGATTATTTTCTTGTCTAATTCTATCATTCTTTAATTCTAAAAATCGAATATATTCAATTGATTTGGCTAATATGGTACCTTTATTTAATTTACGAGCTGGTTCTAATCCTTCTAAATCAATTAATTCATCATTACAATCATCATATCCATTATAATTATTATTATTATTATTATTTTCATTATCTTCATCACTAGAATCTAAATCTTCATCTCCATTACTACCATCCTCATGATGTTTTTGTAATTGACGTTCCTTTCTACGAGCTAATACTCGTAAAGTAGGTACTGAATTTTGAAGGGCAGTGAATTTATCATTAATTTTATTTCTATACCGTTGTTCAATTACATTATGAGCTGATTTCACTTTAGGACGTCCTACAACTGAATTAGTTCGAATACTGGTTGATGATGAAGTAGGTGATGAACCACTATCAAATCCAAAACTAGATTTCTTACGACTATTGGTGGCACTGGAGGTGGTAGAAATCGATCCTCCATTACTTTTAATCTTGGTGATTATAGGTTGAACGGGTGGAGGTATAGGTTGGAAAGATGTTGGTTGATTAGGATTTGGATTTGTCCATGGTGATTGATTGGATGATAAGGGAGACAATGAAGATTCTTCTTCTTGCTTTATAAATTGATTGGAGGCAGCAGGAGGAGGGATTGATTGTTGTGCTGCTTGTTGTGCTTGTTGTTGTTGTTGTTGTTGTTGTTGTTGTTGAGCTTGTTGTAAGGCTTGTTGTTGATATAATTCTTGTTTTATAAAGTATTCATTATTATTATTAGGATTAGGATTACTTTGAGTTTGACTATGTAATGGAGATTGTAAATTTGATTGAGGATTATAATTATTAATATAGCTTAATGGAAACAAACTATCAGTAGGTTGATGAGGAGTGAATGATGAAGATTTATTGGATTGATTGGAGGGACTCATGGAGTCTGGAATATATTCATTTTGTAATTGCGATTGTTGATGTTGATGTTGTTGAGGATCTTGTGATTGTTGTTGTATTATTGGATAATTTATTGATTTAGATCGATTATTATATAATGAATTGGGGGATGATCCATCTGATGATAAACTTGATTGATGACTGGATAAGATTTGGGATTGATTTTGTGATTGTTGTTGTTGTGATTGTTGTTGAAGAAGTTGTTGAGGTGGAATTAATCCAAATTCAAAATCAACCGGGAATGAATCAGTAGGTTCTCCACCCATAGATGGATCATCCATAAATTGAGGTGGTTGATTTTGTTGTTGTTGAATATTTATTGGTTGACCATTAGGTTGTAATTGTTGAGGGGGAAATCCCAATGGTGGTTGTAATCGTTGTTGGGGATTATTATTCTTATCAAACAATGAACTTAGAAAGGCATTATAATCATTAATTTTAAAGGACATTATTATTAGTTATAGTATATTTTTGGGGTTGTTGTTGTTGTTGTGGATAAATTATAATTTATGAGTATAAAATAAGGTAGCTCTCTCTTTTGGAATAATTATCATATAAAATAAACTACAATAAAAACAAATTGACTAAAAATTAAACATATAAGACCTGATAGTGGTAAATAACTTTTAAATTGAATTCAAATCAATGAATCTTTGAATGAAAACTTTTTTTATAATTGAATTTGAAATTGTTTTTAATTTAATTTAATTTAATTTAATCTGGGTTTTTTTTCTTTTTATGGTGTGATTAAATTTTTGTCTGTGTATATATAGTTTAATTTTTCTTTTGGGGTAAAAAATGATTATTGATTAAAAGGTTTAAAAATTATTAAAAACTTTGGAATAGATTATATATATAAATATATTATAAGTTTAAATATTTATATAACTTTTTGAAATTTAGATATATATATATATAAATAAAAAAAGTAAAGACAACAAAACAAATTAAATTAAAATAAAAACAGATTAAATTTATGACTTTTAAATATAATAAAAAAAAAAATAAAAAAAAAAAAAAAAAA
>JAJMJS010000067.1:0-74891 GCA_030563665.1 Scheffersomyces broadrunensis | reverse complement strand
ACTACCACTAGTTCATTAAGCGGCACTCAGCTTGTGATTGTCGAAGTTCCATCTCCTACCCATACTGCAACCTCGACCTATGGTGGCTCGTTAAAATCCACTACTACTAGTTCATTAGACGGATCACAAGTTTTGATTGTTGAAGTTCCATCGCCTACAATTACTTCAGTAATCACCTATGGAGATTCAGTAGCATCTAATAGTACCAGTGTACTTGGGGGGACGCAAGTTTTGATTATTGATGTTCCATCATCTACAATTACTCAAGTGGTTACTTATGGAGGTTCTGTTACTTCTACTACCACTAGCTCCTTGCGCGGAACGCAGATTTTGATTATTGATGTTCCTACGCCTACAATTACTTCGGTGATTACTTATGGAGGTTCGAAAACAACAAGTACTACTAGTGCATTGGGTGCAACGAAAGTTTTGATTATTGATGTTCCATCATCTACAATTACTCAAGTTACTACGTATGGAGATTCAGTTACTTCTACTACTACTAGTTCATTAGATGGATCACAAGTTGTGATTATCGAAGTTCCGTTGTCATCAAGTTCATATTCTGGTGAAAGCACAAGTGCCAGTACAAGTTCAAGTCTAGTTTTGTCAAATTCCTATTATAGTGAAAGTTCAAGCGCCAGTACAAGCTCAAGTCTCATTTTGTCAAGTTCCTATTCTAGTGAGACTTCTAGTGCCAGTGCAAGTTCAGGTGTCGGTTCATCTAGCATAAGTTCAAGCTCATACTCTAGTGAAAGTTCAAGCGCCAGTACAAGTTCAAGTCTCATTTTGTCAAGTTCCTATTCTAGTGAGACTTCTAGTGCCAGTGCAAGTTCAGGTGTCGGTTCATCTAGCATAAGTTCAAGCTCATACTCTAGTGAAAGTTCAAGCGCCAGTACAAGTTCAAGTCTCATTTTGTCAAGTTCCTATTCTACTGAGACTTCTAGTGCCAGTGCAAGTTCAGGTGTCGGTTCATCTAGCATAAGTTCAAGCTCATACTCTAGTGAAAGCACAAGTGCCAGTACAAGTTCAAGTCTGGTTTTGTCAAGTTCCTATTATAGTGAAAGCTCAACCACAGTATCATCAACTTTTTCAACTATCAACTCTGAGCTGTCTTCCAGTTCCGTTTCTAGCATACAGCCTCTGTCTCTGTCATTTTCTGTTTCTATAGCAATTAGCAGTACATCAGATGATGGATCTTCTTTAAAAAAGCGTGACACTTTTGGTTTTGGTAATCTTAATATTGATGGTAGTCCCTCCTCCAACAAAAAGAGTGATAACAATTATCCAATTATTTATATGTCATCAGATGGTGTTGCTTATGCAACTTGTAAATTGATATTTAGGCGTCTTACAGATTATAGCTCAAGTTTAAACTGTACAATTTTGGAACCAATTAATACACTACCTCCTGGCTCTCAAGTAACCATCGATCTACCAGTTCCTATAATTGGCGAAGTCCAGACTCGCTCCCAGACTATTATGTTTGAAGATGGATTCTTTGAAATACTGTTTGAAGATGAATTTGCCAAAGACTCCTCTGCTGCTGGAGACGAAAATGATGCAATTTATCCTATCCGAGAAATATCATGGGAAGGTGGTGATTTATCGTCTACGCGTACGCAAGCTTCATCAACTACACTCAGGCAAGCTTCACCAACTACTCATAGGCAAGTTTCACCATCTAGTGTTGTTTATGAAGCAAAAGGTAATAAGAATTACGTATTTTCTCCTGTTTTGTTCATGATATTGATTTCTTTTATTGTTTAGAATTGTATACCCAATTCTAAATTTTCGGTTCTTATTTTCGGTTTTTGTTTTCGTTTTTGCCTATTATTTCTTGTTTCTTGTTTCCTATCATTGTTACCTTTACTTTTTTTGATATTATTTCTTAAATTTTTATAGAGATATTTCGACTGAGTGAATTGGTTTTTTTCGGTAATATATTAGTTTTGTGATTAAAATTAATAGAATGAATCAGCTTATTTTAAAATAAAAAGAAATATGTAGCTTATTATCTTTACTTCTCCATCGTTATAATTTTATTGAATCATATAAGACCTATTTTTCAATGATGTACAAATAGTGGAGATGAAAGGAACAAAATAGTATAATAACAAGAGGAAACAGAAACATAAATCCTTGTATATGAATGATTTTTATTATTTTCATCAAGCTTATGTTAATTTCAAAATTCTCATCTAATTCACCTAAAATTCATTTCTTGAATATATATCTTATAGCATCTTTTTTAAGTCTCTCTCTAATGTAATGTTGTACACGTAGAGAAAACATATTTGGAGCTAGTGTACTTAATTCATATAAAATATTAAATTCTATGATGAAATTGAGTTTTAATTCATACGACCCATAATATAAAGTCCTTGTACACTCTAAGGAACTTTTAAACCAGCTCAAATTATTTGAACTACTACCAATTCTTAGTCATTTGATTCCTAACAGAACGAATACACAGAGTGCGACGTCTACATTATATTACTTACTAAGTAAATGTCTTTCGGATACTACAAGTGCGACATTTATCCGGAAAATACTGTATACAAGATTTTATTAAGGAATAATTACTGCTAAAAGCTCTGGATAAAATACTAAGTTAAATGAAAGCAAATTGTTATTATAACCATTAATCTAATATATCAGCAACGCTACTGGTAAAAGGCCTACTACTATGATTTTGATGTCTATTATTATGACCCTGACGTTGAGATTTACTTCGTCCATTTGATTTGCTATAATAACCACGACTATCTTTGCTACTATATCGGACTGTAGGGATACTTCTGATGTGACTATTATACGAATTATAAGGTTTTGGAGGAGATGATGAAACTGTACTTTTTATCATAACATTATCTAGCCTGACAGATTTCCCTAATACTAACTTCCTCTTTTGATCAGCTAGCGACTTTTCGTCTTCATTAAATTTTAATTTTCTTCTTTCTTTTCGCCTTTCAGCCCTTCTTGATATTGATCCTTGATCTCTCTCAGTTGGATTCCAATTTGATTTAAGAATTCTTCTAATTGCTTCTGGTGATGTTTTGAAATAATTGGCTAAGTCAATAGTCTTCAAACCTGGCATTTGATCTTGCAAGTTTCGAATGTCTTCCATTGTCTGTCTTGACATTTTTCTAGTAGGGTTCCATATTGGATATCTTTCCTTTAACGATTCATCTCTTTTCTCCCAGGTGGGTTTCTCTCGTGGTTTAATATTCGGAAGAGTTGCTGCTATTTGCTCTTTTTGTTTCGTAACGTCGCTATTGTCTTTGTTGATATTGGATTTTGATGAAAAATATTTCAAGCTAATAGGTAGTAGTAACCTTAGTTGGGTCGGTCTTAATGATAATGGCGTCACAATCACTCTCGGTGACAATAATATTAAGCTTTTAAACATCACCAAGTCATCTATATGTCTTAAATTTATCGATCTTGAATGATGAACTTGAGATGATTTAACAGAAAATTTAATACTAAAAATTTGTGGGACTGTATATTAAAAAAATTTATCTCACTGTTTCAACAATCTAATTATTGCCAACTCAATAACTTTTGAATTTATTAATTAATTAGTGAACCAATCAATTAATCAAACATTAAAACCATATATCCAATGATTACTGACGATCAATTGAATACCATTGCTTTAACATTTGGATTTGCATCTATTGTATTAATATTGGTGTACCATGCTATATCAACCAATGTTAAAAATTTAAATAAAGCTTAATATTCTAACTTGTTTAATCCTTTTTGATATTTCAAGATATTGATATTCACATATCTAAAGTCAAGTCATAATTACATTGTTGTGATGTTTCATTTAGTGTATTATTAGTTTTCCAATTTCTTCTTCATACAGAGATATATATGTCTATTTGAAATATGGTGAAGGTGTAAAAACCCAAACGAGCCAAAAAAGTTACAATAAATAAATAAAGTTTGTATTCATATCAAATGCTTGTAGTGCTATGCTACTATTTTCGATTATTGAACTCTTTCATAATAATCTAAAGTATAGGTATTTTAAAACAACCACTTAACCAAATATTTTGGTCACGTGCTTTACATAATTAACTCGTCCGTAATTCTCAGCTTCTGCGTGTCATCAATTTCTATTGGAGAGGATAGTGTATGACTGATTGTTCTAATTTTGATAGATTGTTGAAATTATTTACAAATAGTAAAATAAATCAGTTAATTGATTAACGTTAAGTTACATTATTAAGTAATAGATAAGTGCAGCTATATACTTAAAATTTAATCTATTCATTAATTGGTTTGAATAATTTCATAAAGTCTAGACCCTTCATCCCAATAGACCAAAACGGACAACAAAAGAAAAAAAATATTAGGAAACGGAGAAACCATCAACAATATTACTATAAAATACCAAGAACATCAACTCCAAATCAACTTAATTTTAATTGTACTTATCGGATTGCTCATCGTTTTCGTATTTTCTGTACTACTTTTTTATGTCTTGATTTCAAACGGCAGAAGAGTTGAACGTATCTTTTAGAACACAATTTCATTTTCATTTTCATTTTGTTATATACTACATTTTTATTCCTTTTGCATTAAATCAATCAATATCGGATTTCATTTTTATTTCAATCACATATCATTACCGTAATTCAACATGTATAGTCCCCCACCTTCCGGTCAACAAGATCCAAAGGATGTATCTATGGTTGATGTCTCCAATGCTTCAGAACAAGCACCAATAAGAAGAAAATCTACAATAATTTTAACTGATGATATCGATTTAGATAAACTAAATATAGACAATAAAGATAATAATGATATTGATTCTGATAATATAAATGCTCCTGATGAAATGCACGTTGATCCTTCATCAACTCAACTTAATCAACAATCACAACAGCCACCTTCATCACAGCCGCCACAACAAAGTCAAATCCCACCTCAAGATATTATTCCAGATCCAAACCTTGCTATTCCAGTAGATATTAAATGGGTTCAAGGTGGAGAAAAAGTTTATGTAACTGGTTCATTCACTGGTTGGAGAAAAATGATTGGATTAACCAAGCAGCCAGATAATTCATTTTCGATTACCTTAGGTTTACCAATTGGTACTCATAGATTTAGATTTGTTATAGATAATGAATTAAGATTCTCTGATTTTTTGCCAACTGCAACTGATCAAATGGGTAATTTTGTTAATTACGTTGAAGTAACTCCTGAACATATTCAAGCTCATTTATTATCTCAGCAAGAACAACAAGGTAATAATCAACAGCAAGCTTCTTCACTTGATAATGCTGAGAAAGTGCAACCTCAGCAGTCTGAATCTCGTAGATCTTCAGTTGTTTCTCGTGGTGGTAGATCGGAGTCAGTATGGCGTTTAACTAATGACGACGATGATATGGGCAATGGATATTCAAGGTATCATGAAGAAGATGAAGAAAATCCATTAAATAATAAAAATTTCCAATATATCAATGATATTCCACCAATTTTCACTGATCCAAAAGTAATGGAACAATATTACATGGCAATTGATAAACAATCGAAAAGTTCAAATGGTCAACAGCAAGCATGGTTACATCCTCCTCAATTACCACCTCATTTAGAAAATGTGATATTAAATAATTATAATTCATTGGATCGTGATAATAATGGTGGTTCACTACCAATTCCAAATCATGTGGTGTTAAATCATTTAACTACAACTTCTATTAAAAATCATACTTTAGCAGTTGCCTCAATTGTGAGATATAAAAGAAAATATGTGACTCAAGTATTATATGCTCCATTACCACAATTATCTCAACAAGGATAAATAAGAACATTTTGGTTTTAAATTTTTTTGGTTCTTTTTAAATATGTATAATAGCTAGAGAAAATAATTTAAAGAAAATTTTTAATCTTTTAATATAGTAAAAATATAGAGAATTTACAATCAGATATTGTTTATTGTAGGAGAGATTGTTAGGTTTCAATTAATAAACGTTTGATCTGGTGGTAGAAGTATCTAACGAATAAGCCTAAATTTAGGAAAATCAACATTGAAGCCTTCTATAAAATATACCAATAATATAAAAGTTAGTAAAGTACCAGGAATTTTAAGAGGTTAGCGTAAGACTTAAAGATTATACTAGCAAGCATCAATTTGAATAACTTCTCTTCCATGCCTCGTATATACCCGTGATCGTCTGGACGTGAACCACTCAATAGATCAAAGTATCATTCTTAATGTCTCATGAAGTTCGAAATTTAAAAATCGTGGAGAAGTGGAAATCAAAGACTATTTATACTTAAATCTTTGCTATTACTAGACCAATTTTCCATTTTCCATTTTTGGCTCGTAATACTTTTAGTTCATGTCATAGTCTAAATTTAATCCTCTTGTGTATATTACTCGAAAGTATCCCCAGTTGTTGGTAATTTCAGTCATGACTAACTTTAGCATGTGTATTGTTTAAATATAGAATACACTCCTCCTTGACTCTACCATATAATCGCGATTTAACCATATATGATTTTGCTGAAATAAACTCCAACTGGAATTGAATTAAAAGAATACATACGTAAAATATTTTTAGTTTCAAAATAAATTGAAGCCAAGAAAAAAAAATGCTCATAATATTTCTTTTTGCAATATATTTGCAACATCATCTCTATAAATTAACTAATACACTGCCAACTTTATATTTCTACAAAAGACTCAACCTCAATCCAATTAAACTTTCCGAAATATAAAAAGATACTATTTAATTTTTGTTTTGATAAAGCTAATACTAAAAAGAAAACTTAAGAAAATAAAAATTATTAATTATAATTGTAATAGTAATAATAACAATAATACTAGTAGTAATAAAAATATCAATCAACACAAACAGAATACTAGACTGGTTAATCAAAATACTGAATTATACCGTTTAGTAATCATTGTTGTTGTTGCTGTTGTTACCACCGTATGAGTCATCATTGTTGTTGTTACCACCATAAGAATCATCATTATTGTTACCACCAAAACCACCTGAGGATTGTTGTTGATTACCATATGAGTCATCATTATTGTTTCCACCAAATCCACCAGAAGATTGTTGATTACCATATGAGTCATCATTATTGTTACCACCAAATCCACCAGAAGACTGTTGATTACCATAAGAGTCGTCACCACCTCTCTTGTTACCTGAACCATAAGAGTCAGAATTACCAGAACCATAGGAATCAGAGTTACCAGAACCATATGAATCACCAGATTGTTGTTGGTTACCAGAACCGTAGGAATCAGAGTTACCAGAACCATATGAATCACCAGATTGTTGTTGGTTACCAGAACCATAGGAATCAGAGCTACCTGAACCGTAAGAATCGTTGGATTGTTGTTGGTTACCGTGGGAGTGACCTTTTTTTTCGTCGTCTTTACCGAAACCGAAAACCATTTTTAATCAATTGAAAAGTTTAATACTAAAATATTATAAAGTAATAATATAGTAATAAAAAAAAAAGAAAAAAGGAAAAATTTAAAAAGGTGTTAAACAATTAATTTTAAAAAATATTTGGAAATTTTAGACACTATTTATAGTTGAAAAATTGTTTTTACTATATATTATTTACAATGGCAAAAGTTGTTGATTGTTAATATGGGGGTGAAAAATAAAAAAGACTGGTGATGATGGAATTTGTGTCTTTGAGACAGCGAAGAGATAGAGAGAGGGTAGGTGTGGGTCAATGGACTTATGGAATTTTTTATTTATTTATTATTTTTATTTGATTTTAACGACACAAATAGGAGAGGAGGGGGTGGGCATCAACTATAAAACTTCAAAAAACTTGTAAAGTTATAATAATTAAATTGAGTTTCTTTTTAATGAAATTTTGTAATTTTATAATTTTATCCATTTATAGAATTTATCTTTTAAATAATAATAATAATAATAATAATAATATAAAAAGCCTCAATTAAGAGTTTAAAATTTAAAATGTATAAACATGTTGCTTCTAATTAATGCTTCTATTACTTATTCTATTTTAAACTTCTAATATTATTTTAAAAATTTCATTCAAAATGTTTAATTTCATATATTCATGTAAAACTATGTAATTTAAACAAGATTTTTAAGATTGCTATTCAAATATATTCATTGTGGGTGAGTCTGTCAATCTTATTCCAATTGGTTGATAATTTAATTCAATCAATTGATTTAATTCGTTCATTTTATTCATCTCGTTTCTTTTTATTTAAAAAATAAAGAAGCAAAAGATATTTTGTGATTGATAGTTGACCCCCTTTTTTTTTCTTTTTATTTGTCGCTGTCTATAAATTTTTAATTTGGGCTGTTTCAAGTTTAACATACTAATCGTTTAATTGTTGTTTTATATTATATTGCCTTTTTAATTGTTGTAATTATTATTATTATTATTATTATTATTATTATTGCTATTATACGAATAGTTCTAAGATTTTACAATTGATCAGCATCTCATTAATGTTCGAAATTTTAGACAATTAATTCAATTGAAATATACTTTGAATTACCAAGGAGCCGACCCCAATTGAAAATCTTATTCCTGATCTGACAGGGTGTGTGATCCTGTTAATGCAGGTTGGCTGACACGTTCATGTTTGTTTGTGGTTGGTCCTGATTTGGAAGGTTATTTTGTCCATGTAAGAAAGGGATATCCTTCTCCACGATTTTTCTTAATTTTTTTTTAAATGACGTAGAAAGTAGGCTAGAATCTTTTCATATTTGAGGAGTAATTATAATAATAAATGTTATTAAAATTAATCAATTGGTATAACTATATTCTAATGAAAATTAATTTCAATTATTAAAATATAATGAAATAGTATCAACGCGTTCATGAAATTTTCTAATCTTTAATGCATTAAAAGAATGTTGGTCATGTATGCGGTTTGTTTTCCAATTTATGCGTCAATTATAAAATTTCGAGGATACTTTAATACATTGCTACATTGTTAGATTTCAGATGAAAATAATAGACTTTTATTATTTTTAATATAATTCATTTTAGATTCGATTGTTGTGGTAAAAATATCATAGCCACAGTTGCAAAAAAAAAAAATTAATGCCTCAATTTTTAAAATAAATACAATACATATAATTATTATTTACAGAGTACTATTATTCTATTTAATGATTTCTATCAGCTGTACGAGGTTTAGCTCTTATAATATTATCAACTCTTAATAATACTTCAGCTGCTTCAGATGCAGATGATACAACTGCTCTTTTTAATTTATAAGATTCCACAATACCTAATTCTTTCATATCATCAACTGTACCATTATTTAAATTTAAACCTGAAGTTGTAATACCATTATAAATTGCTGATCTTAATTTTGTTACTAATTCTGATGAATCAAAACCAGCATTATCAGCTAAAATAGTTGGTAATTGTCTTAAAGCTTTTGCAAATGCTTCAATTGCTAATGATTTTTTTCCAGTTTCATTAGCAGCACATTGTTCAACAGCTTTTGACATAATCATTTCAGAACATCCACCTCCTAAAACAGTTTTAGTTTCTCTTGTTGTTTGAGATAATACTGATAAAGCATCATGTAAAGATCTTTCAGCTTCATCTAAAACTTGATCAGTTGCACCTCTTAAAACAATTGTACAAGCTTCACCATCAGCTACTCCTGAAAATTTTATAAATATATCCTCACCAATTAAAATTTCTTCAATTAAATCACAATAACCTAATTTAACTTGATCCGGATGATCAAAAGTTGATACAACTTCTGCACCAGTTACTAAAGCTAATCTTTCAATACCATCAAAATCGGCATGTTCAATTGAATTTATTTTTGCATCAGTAAATAATTGTTCAGGATAATCATAAATTAATTGTCTATTAATAAATACATTTATACCAAATTTTTTAATTTTTTCAACTTTTAATTTCATTTTTAATTTTTCAGCTTTTTCTAATTCAGCTAATTTTGAGGTTGAATTAACTTTAAATTTTGCACCAAAAATTTTAACTTTATCAGTATCCATTGATGTATTTGAAATTAAAATTTTTGCATTTTCAATTCTTTTTGATTGATTTATACCAAATCTTTTTTCTAATATAAATCCTTCATCTAAATAAGAATCCAGTAATTTTCCGCCAATTTTTTTAATAATTTGAATATTATTTAAATTTATTGAACCTTTTAATCTTAATATAGCATCAACTGATAATTTTGAAAATAATTCTTTATCTTGTGATAAAATTTTTGATGATAATGTTGTTTTAGCAATATTAATTAAATCTTGTTTAAATAATTCTGGTTTTGATCCATTATTAGTTGAAACTTTATCTAATGCTTCTAATGCAATATTTCTAGCAATTCTATAACCTTCAATAATAGTTTGAGGATGAATTTTCTTTTCATCAATTAATTTTTCTGCTTCTCTTAATAATTCAGCTGCTAATACAGTAACTGATGTTGTACCATCACCAACTTCATCATCTTGAACTTTAGATATATTAACAAGAACCTTGGCAGCAGGGTTATCAAATGGGATGGACTTCAATATAGTGGCACCATCATTTGTAATTAATGAAGAATCGGGATTACTTGAACTTTGTAATAATTTATCTAAACCCTTTGGTCCTAAGGTTGATTTAACTAAATCTCCTACGGCTATAGCTCCAACGAATGCAGACATACGAGCATTTTCAGCACGTTCCTCAGTGGCTTGATCGCCTAAAATTTGTACTGACATTGCTTGATTTATGGATTCTTCCTGATATAAATAGTTGAAAGATTTTCTAAATGTATATTTTTAACGTGTTTGTCAGTTTTTCTTTTTTTTTCTTAGTTTGATTTCGTTGAAGGAAAAAGAATTTTTTTTTTTTTTTTGGTTTGATGGTCGTGTTAAATGGATAAAAATTTTGATTTTTAATTTATCTACCTATATCTATTTATATATATATAAGTAATTATTTATTTAAAGTTAATAGAAAATGCCCATATCATGCTCAAATGCCAATACTTTAGAACGGTTAAGTGTCTTCTTTCATTGTGCCTCATTAAGGGGTTAAGTTTTTAAATATTTTAATCTACAACTTCTTGGACTCCATCCAAGTTTTGCAATTACTGATATATACTATGAGATTGTTTTAAAAGTTGATAAATCATTTTATAATGATTATTTGGATAATTCTACCTGAATTCCTGATTTTGGGTTGACTTTTATATATATATAACATTTTAAGATTTGAATGTATCAGTAAATATTGCGAAATTATTATGAAAGTATTGTCTAAATTTCAACTATAATAATATATATAAAATTATTGGGTTAGTGCATAGTATATTAAGTATTTCAATAATATAATATAATTTAATATAATATAATATAATAGATATATGAATGTATATATAAAAATGTATAATTTGCAACCCTTAACTAATTATTTGTATATAAATTATAATAGTTAGTTAAATTAAGCGAGGTTAAAAAAAATAAGATCCATGCCTCAAATTTTTTTTTAACCAAACAAATCCCAAAAAAATTTTAAAACTAATTGCTTAATTCAAGAAGAATTAAAATTAATCATATATAATATCAATCTATAAATTGCTATTATATTAGAATCATTACTTGTGTTTTGGTATTACATGGTACATCGCTGAGAACAATTCACTTCAATTCAATTCCATAATCCTTTTCATATCATTTCCATATCATTGCCATATATATATGTCCCATCAAACCAAATCAAAAGATAATAATACATTTATAAAATAAAAATCTACCCATATGAACCCTTTAGAATTAATAAATAAATCAATAAATAATCAACAAGAAGAGCATATATAAATTTATAAAAATTAACGATTTTTATATTTAATTATTATCATTAATATACACGTCATACATAACATACATAACATACATAACATACATAACATACATAACATACATAACATACATAACATAGATAACATACATAAAACCATAAGCATAAGCATATACATATAATTATACACATTCACATAATGATACCTCCTCCCCCAACTAATTCAATAATAACATCCGCATCATCTTATACTGCAAAACAAGAAGGTAGTGAAATTATAATACCTGCAAAGCCTAATGATTATGAAGCTCTATTTAAAAAATTAGATATTGAACATAATGGTGAAATAACCTTAAATGATTTTAAACGTGCATTAAAACAATTAAAACATCCAATAAGTGAAAATCCAGAATTAATTCAATCAGTATTTAATTCCTTTGATTCAAATCATGATAAAATTATTGATTTTAATGATTTTAAATTATATCTTTCAAGTACTGATGATCAAATTTTAAAAGGTTTTAATAAAATTGATCAAGATAATGATGGAAAATTAAATAAATCCGATTTTATTTATTATCTTAAAAAATCATTAAATTTATCACCAACTGATTATGATATTGATTTATTATTTCAACAAATTGATTATAAACATGATGGATATATAACTTATGATGAATTCAGAGAATTTTTATTATTAATGCCAAGATTACATGGTTCAAGAATTAGAACTGCATTTAATTTTATTGCTGAAGAATTTGATTTATCTCCGGATGGGGAAGTTACTTTAATAAATCAATTTTTAAATGGTTATGGATTTTTTTTAGCAGGTGGTATATCAGGTGTTGTATCAAGAACTTGTACTGCACCATTTGATAGAATTAAAGTATTTTTAATTGCTAGAACTGATTTATCTTCAACAATTTTACATTCTAAAAAGGAAATTGCAAGACAAATTGAAGAAGGTGCTTCAACTAAATTAATTGAAGAAGCAAGATTACATTTAGCACATATTGAAAAACAAGCAGCAGCAGAATTACAACCTCATCATATAAAAACTATTAGATCACCAATTATTCAAGCTGCAAGAACTTTATATAAACAAGGTGGATTAAAAAGTTTTTATGTTGGTAATGGACTTAATGCATTAAAAGTTTTCCCTGAAGCAGCTATGAAATTTGGATCATTTGAAGCAACAAAACGATTTCTAGTTAAAATTGAAGGAGTTGAAGATACATCAAAATTATCAAAAATTTCTAATTATTTAAGTGGTGGTATTGGAGGAGTTTGTGCACAATTTACAACTTATCCAATTGATACTTTAAAATTTAGATTACAATGTTCAAATTTAGATTCAAAATTAAAAGGTAATGCATTATTATTTCAAACTGCAAAGGATATGTATTTAGAAGGAGGATTTAGAATGTTTTATCGTGGTTTATATGTTGGATTAAGTGGTATATTTCCTTATGCTGCATTAGATTTAGGTACATTTACTACAATAAAGAATTATTTAATTAAACGAGAAAGTAAATTAACTGGTATAAAAGAAGAAAATATTAAATTATCAAGTTTTATTGTATTAAGTTTAGGAGCATTATCTGGAACATTTGGTGCAACATTAGTTTATCCAATTAATTTATTAAGAACAAGATTACAAGCTCAAGGTACTTATGCTCATCCTTATACATATACTGGATTTAATGATGTATTAGCTCAAACAATTCAAAGAGAAGGTTATCCGGGATTATTTAAAGGTTTAGTACCAAATTTAGCAAAAGCTGCCCCTGCTATATCAATAACTTATTTTATGTATGAAAATTTAAAGAATTTCTTTGGTTTAACATCAAGTAGATAGTTTTACTATATCATGTATATTCATTATGTATATCAAAGTTAAATAAATAAAGATTGATTTCTCCAATTGATTTATATTTTATTATTGATTGATTAATAGGTGGTGCAGAAGGATTATTATTAGACATTCTAACCCAATTTGAATTAACAAGATTCATTGAAGATGGAGTATTAACTATAATTTTAAAGAATAAATCATTATTATTATTATTATTAATAATATTATTATTATTATTATTATTATTATTATTATTATTATCTTTTGATTTTCGTTTTAATTCATTTATATGTTGATATAATAATGTATTAAATTGTAAATAAATATTATCCCAAGTAATACTTTTATCATTTACTATAGAAGATTTATCATCTTGATCATTATTATTATCAAAATTTTCATCTTTTAATATAATATCATTAAAAGTTTTTATTAAATCACGAAAATTAATTATATATTTAAATAAAATTTTATTTGATTTTAAATTATAAATAATTATTGATAGCTGAAAAGTATTTTTTAAATTCTTTAATAAATTATTAATTAATTCATTAATATAGAATTGTAATTTTGGATGTCTATTTTGATAAATTAATAAATTAAATGATTTAAATGGTTCAAATATTTCAATATCATAAATATTATTATAATATAAAATTTGATTAATCCATACTATTAAGAATTCTTTAAATGTTAATAATAATTTCTTGGTAGTTATATTCATTAAATTTGATCAGAAGTCATTTGATAGAATAGTTCTTTAAAGGTTAAAACTATTAGTTAATTCTTACTTTTAAAAGTAATTATTTGTAAATTTTGATAATTAATTTGATTAAAGGGCAGAATTTTTTTTTTTTTTTTGATTTTTAACGCGTTTTAAAAATTTGTTGTTGTTTAATTGTAATTACTTGTGATTTATACATATATCAATACCATAGATGGATTGATCAATGAAGTGATAACTGATATCGGAGACATTTATAGATCCACGTTCAAGAAATCTTACAAACATAAACGTAAATATCAACCACTTTTAAATATAATAACTGCAAAATCATGTCAATTAAACAAATAAATCATAGTGATATAACAAAGTTAACATCTGGTCAAGTTATAATTGATTTAAAATCAATTGTAAAAGAATTAGTCGAGAATGCAATTGATGCTAATAGTTCCAAAATTGAAATTATATTTCAAAATTATGGTAGTGAATTAATTCAAATTAATGATAATGGTAATGGAATTAATGAAGAAAATTTTAAACTGTTATGTCTTAGATCATATACATCAAAAATAATTCAATTTAATGATTTAATAGATTTACAAACTTTAGGATTTAGAGGTGAAGCATTAAATTCAATTTGTTCAATAAGTTCAAAATTAAAAGTTTTAACCACTAGTTTAAAGAGTAATTATCAATTTGAATTAGAATTTAATCAATTAGGTGAATTAATTAAAGAATCTAAAAAACCAATATCAATTAAATCAGGTACATCAATTATAATTAATCAATTATTTATTAATTTACCGGTAAGATATAAAAATTTTATTAAAAATTTAAAAAATGAATTTAATAAATGTATACAATTTTTAATTAATTATTTAATTATTTATCCAAATATTAAATTTTCAATCTTTAATATAATTAATAATAAAAAGAATTTAATATTACATACTCCTGGTGGTTTAAATATAAATTCAATTGATAATTTAATTAATTTATTTGGTGCAAATAATCAATTTAAAAACTTAATACCAATTAATAATTTAATTATAAATAATAATATTCAAATTCAAGGTTATATATCAAATATTTCATTTGGTTTAGGTAGATCAACAAATGATAAGCAATTTTTATTTATAAATAAAAGACCAATTATAAATAAAAAATTAATGAAAATTTTAAGTGATTTATATAAAACTTTTAATTATTTACAATATCCAATTTTTATAATTAATTTAATTATAAATCCAAATATTTTAGATATAAATTTAGTTCCTGATAAATCAATTATTTTTATTCATAATGAATCAGAAATTTTTGAATTAATTAGATTAAAATTATTAGAATTTTTTAAAGATCAAGATAATTATATACCAAAAAATAATTTTCTTGATAAGCAAGATCAATTTGATTCAAAAGTAGTTGTAAAGGAAGAAAAAGTTAAACAACAAGAAGAAGAAGAAGAAGAAGAAGAAGAAAAGGAGCAAGTACAAACAATTGAAGAGCAAGTAGATAATTCAACTAAATCTCAATTTATAATTCAAGAAATCAACTTGGATGATGATGGTAATATCCAACTGAAGGAAAGAATTGCAGTTGATGAAGATGTAGAAATGGAAGAAGATAATAATGAAGATATCGTACTTGAGCAACAAGATGATGAAGATATAGAAGATGAACATGAATATCAGGAACTGGAAGAAGAATTTGAGCAAGAACAACAAATACTAGAAGAACAAGTGAAACAACTGATAGATCAATTAAATGATCAAATAGCTCAGGATTATTCAACTTTAACAACAGACACTTCAAAGATTTCAACAATTGATTCAATAATATCTACTAGACAATCATCTTCACAGCATCATGATGACCATGAAGAAGAATTAGAATGTAATCATCATCATCATGAACTTAAACAAGAAGAAGATAATCATGGTAAGAATTTTTATCCGGTTGAAGAAGATGAATTTGAAATTAAAATTGGTAATAAGGTTATTCAAGAACTACCATTAAAGAAATTAAAAACTGGTGATATACATAATTTAATTGATCAATTGAATACGCAAGATATTTTAAATAAACTAGAGAATTGGAAGGGGAATGATAATAATAATGACAATGGCAATGCCAGTAACAACGATAATGATATAAAAATTGACAATATTGAAGAAGATCAGGATAATAAATTATCCTATATTATTTCAAAGCAAGATTTTTTAAATATGAAATTAATAGGACAATTTAATTTAGGATTTATATTAGTTTCACTTAATGATCAAAAGAATTTATTCATAATTGATCAACATGCCAGTGATGAAAAATTTAATTTTGAAAAATTACAAGAAGAATTTAAAATAAATTATCAAAATTTAATTCAACCAATTAAGCTTGAATTAAATATAATTGATGAAATGTTAATTATGGATAATGAATTAATATTTAATCTTAATGGTTTTAAATTTAATATTAATGATGAAAATAAATCGGGTAATAAAATAGAATTAAAGACATTACCAAGTTTTAAAGGACAAGTATTTAATTTAAATGATTTTTATGAATTAATTGATTTAATTCAATCAAATCCATTTAATAAATCAATTAAATGTCAAAAGATTAAAAGTATATTAGCAATGAAAGCGTGCCGAAGTAGTATAATGATTGGACAATCATTATCAAAATCAAGAATGAATAAAATTGTTAAAAATTTAAATAAATTAGATAAACCTTGGAATTGTCCTCATGGTAGACCAACCATGAGACACTTGATTGAATTAAATAAATGGAAAAATAATTTACAAGATTATGAATTATAGGCAACTGATAATTTTTAATTTTTATAATAATAATAATAATAATAATAATAATAATAATAATAATAATAATTTAAAATTGAAAGGACCCAATAAGGTAACTTAATGCGTCTGTTACAAACATGGATGATTATCTATGATTGGGGAAATAGATTATATGAAAGGTTTTAATACGATTAAAATATAAATAAAATAAAATAAAATATTAAAATAAAATAAAATAAAATAAATAAAAAAAAAAAATAGGAGTGCATATTTCCAGATTGTGTTAATTTAAAAGATCTCCTTTAATGGAAAAATGAATTATAATTTTATTTTATTTTATTTTATTATTTAAATTTGTTTGTTTAAAGGTGAATAGATATATAAATTTTCTAGAAGCCATAGAAAATAACCATAACCATTGTCATGGTATGATTATTATTCAAAAATATTTTATTTGTTATTATTATTTTATAACTTATTTAATATTATTAAACAAAGAAAAAGAAAATGAGGAGAATTTAGTTATTATTAAAAAAGCTCCAAACCGGCAACCAAATAATCAAAATAATATACACTAAAGGTGTATGTATGAACTATTGGTAAATGACAAATGGAAAACGATGAGATATAAAAGAATAGAATTTTTTTTTTTTTTTTTTTTTTTTTTTTGAATTATAATAAAATATAATTACAATTCAATTTTTTTAATAAAATAATAATTAATTTAAAAATAATATTTAAATATTGCTTTTCTATTTTGTACAGAAGAAGTCATATAATTTTGTTGTTATTGTTCTTTCTTTTTGATTTCTTGACATTCTTTGATATAATAATAAAGAAATTTATGGGTTATTTTATTTTTATTTTATTTTATTATATTTGAAGACCAATGGTGGGGGTTATAAAAATTCATTGAATGCATGAAAAACTTTGTTTGAAAACCACTATTATTAAAATAATTTTAATGTTCATTAAATCGCCTCGTTTTTTAAAAATATACTTTTGGATATGTGGACATGTGTATATATATGTGTGTGTGTGTGTGTGTGTGTGTGATTTAACATTTCTGGAAAGACCTTTTTAAAAGCTAATTTTTTTATTTATTATAGTGGATGATCTTTACAGCACAATAAAATGTACTTGCTTTGTGTATGCATTTTTATTATTAATAATTATTACAATGAAAGTAAAGATAAGATATGATCAACTTATAAAAACTAAAAATTAGAGGTATAAATTATATTTACATATTGATCTCTTATTATTAATTAAATTTAATTAAAATTTAATTAATAATAATGAAATGCAATGTAAGGAGTCGCCTAAAAAAAATAAAAATCTACCAAGAAAAATAATAAATTAGTTTTCAATGAAAATAGAGTGAAAATTATGAAGTATGTATATACTCATCATGCGATGTAAGAACAGGAGATAAAAAGGTATAATAAAAACTAATTTATTTTTATTTTTAAATTAAAGCAAGATTGATTATTTTTTTTTTGATCTTTGATTAGACTTATTACGAGAAATGGATTACATGAATGAAGATAAATTCAAAATTTGTTTCAAACAATTAAATATTAAATATATAAAAAAGAAATAAGAAAGATCCCTCCCTTCCATCAGCATCAGCATCAGCATCAAGAATACCCCATCAGACCAAAAGTATTTTTTTTTTCTTTTTCTTCTTTATTATTTTTTTTTTTTATTTTTTTTTTATTGGAACAGTGGGGGAGGAGAAAGTGGAAAATTAAAGGAAGCGATAAAAAAAAGAAAAAACAAGAAAAGGAATAAAAGAAGATCATCATGGAACAGTAAAAAAGAAGAATATATAATTATAATTATCATTATCATTATAATTATCATTATCATAATAATTATCATTGTAAGAAGTATACCTTAAATAAGAAATGATTTATATTTTCATCTTCGATTAATCTAGAATTTCAAAAAGATTTCTAACCTATTCTATAAGTTTAAACAACTCACTTCCCCCCCCCCTTCCTCCCTATTTTCTCCATTTTATTTTAATTTTTATTTTAATTTATTTTAATTTTATTTTTATTTTTGAATTAATTTAAAGTAATTAAAAATTAACTTTACTACTATTGAGAGACGGCTGTTTTAAATTTAATGTTAGTCATCGCCATGCATTAAAAAATATAATAATAAAAATTTTAAAAATGGTCTTTTTATATATATATATTTCCTCCCCACCTCAACCATATGTTTTTTTATAAGAAATTTTTTGAAGTAAATAAAAGATTTACATTTTTACCAGCCTTACCTACCATTAAATAATAAACGAATTATTTTTGAATTATTTATTATTTGTCATCTGCACACGACCAAATAATTTTATTATTAGGAATTTATATTATTTATTATTTATTATTAATTATTTATTACTTTGATAAAGTTAATTGAAAAGTAGGTTGATTCTACATATATATATATATATATATATATATACCTGGTAAAGGTAATAAATCAATTTCAATTTAAACATTAAACTTTTAAAGTTTGACTTTTTCTGGCTAACAAAAATTTATGATTTACAAAACCTTGCAAGATTAATAAATAATAAATAAAGCATAATTATTTTATTATTTATTATTTATTATTATTATTGTTATCATTGCTTATTATTATGTTTATAAAAAATAGGTTAAGAATAACCCTATAATTTAATCTATAATAAGAAACAATTAAAGATAAAATTTAAAAATATTTAAAAAATCTACAAAAAAATAACCAAATCAAACAAAAACAAAAACATTATTATTATTATTATTATTATTATTATTATTATTATTATTTATCATTAGTAGTTGTAATATCACATTCTATCTTAATATTAATTCAGCTCTTTCTATGCATTTGAATAAAGCAAATAATAATATTTTTAAAAAAATAAAATAAAATAAAATAAAATAAAATAAAATAAAATAAAATAAAATAAAATAAAATAAAAAAAAATAAAAAATTAAAAAAAAAATTCAAATTCGGAAAACCATTTTTTTTTTTTTTTTATTTTTTTATTTTTTTTTATTTTAATTAATTTTTTTTTTAATTTTTTTTTTTTTTAATTTTTCTCTTTTCACATTCAAAAAAAAATCTTTATTTTTAAATTTATCCTTTTCTTTTCTTTCAATTCCCTCTATTATATTTATATTCAATTCATTCAATCAATCATATTATATCATATCATTCATTCCCTTTGGAACTTTGGATTTGATTAAACAATTATTTAGTTTATAGAAGAAAAGTCTTTTCCAATTTTCTTTGTTTCCTTTCACCTCCTGAGCCCCACAGAATCACAATCACAATCACAATCATAATCATAATCATAATCATAATCTATCCATTTTTTCATACTCAGAACCAATTCATCAAACAATAAATCAAATCATCAATCCATCGAATCAAAAGTCTAATCATTTTCATTTCATTGTACCTCTCCCTTATTACATGTGTATATTTTATTTCAAGATTAATCTGATTGTTTTTTCATATTTTTTTCTTTAAAAAAAAAAAAAAATACAAAAAAAAAAGGAGTTTTTTTAAGTGATATAGATAATTAATATTCAAATGTCTAGTCCTAATCAATCCTTTCCAAGAATAGTGGCTGAAAGAAAAAGTCGAAGGACTCATAAAAATTCAAGGGATGGTTGTCCAAATTGTAAATCAAAAAGAATAAAATGTTCAGAAGAATTACCTTCATGTGCAAATTGTATTAAAAAAAATTATCGATGTGGATATCTTGATTATCCAAGAGAAAAATTAGACCATTTAAGAAAGAAAAATGACAAAAGAATACGTGAAATATCTGAAATTCATGATACTCAAGTATTAATTTCGTCAACTAATTCAAATTCAAATTCAAATTCTTCATCATCATCATCAACTACAAATAATATACCGTCTTCACAATTTCATTCTCATTCTCATTCTCAACAACAAGCTCAACAACTTCAACCTAATCAATCGTCTCCTAATTCTTTAAATGAAACTCCTATTATTCAAAGAACTCCTCCAATAAATCCTTATACTCCTTTATCAAATTCAAATTCAAATTCAATTAATTATTCAAATAATAATTCTACTGCAAATCATCATCTTCATGTTGGATTTAGTGATTCAACTAATAATAGCAACATTTCAAATGAATATCCACCTCCAAATGATATATTTGCTAATGCATTATCACCATTTAATCAAATTGATACAACTGAATATTATTTAACAAAAGAAGATTTAAGAATTGCTTTATATAAAGATTCTTATCATAAATTAAATTCAAATGAAGCTCAATGGCCTCATCCTTTAAATTATCAACAGCAATTACACCACCAACAACAATTACAACAGCAGCCATTACCTCAACATTTACAACATTATAATAATCAAGTACAACGTCCTCAACAACAACCATTACAACAACAACCATTACAACAACAACCATTACAACAACAACCATTACAACAACAACCATTACAACAACAACCATTACAACAACAACCATTGCAACAACAACCATTACAACAACAGCCATTACAACACCAGCACCACCACCAACATCACCATCATCAACATCGACAAGCATCAATTATTCAAGGATCACCTCAAGAAGAATTTTTTTCAGCTGGTCCTACTTCAAACGATGAGACTGATAATTTAAGTAGTAATAGCTTCGAAAATTCAGCAAGTAATTTTAATCGTCATATTCATTCACTTGATCAAAATGTTGAAGAATTATCTCGAAGCTTATTTTTAGATGATATACCTGAAAATCAAAATCAAAATCAAAATCAACATCAACATCAAAATCAAAATGATAATAACAATAATTATAATAATAACAATAGTAGTAACAATAATAATAGTAGTAACAATAATAATAGTTTTCAATTACAAAGCGCAGACCAATATTTATATACTTTAAATAATAACATATTTCATAATTATCCACCTCCATCAAATCCTCCTTCAAATCCAGGAACTCCATTAAATAATGCTATTACAATACCATTTACTTGTCAAAAATTAGTTAAAACGTATAAAAGAAAACATGAATATATATCAAGAAAATCACTTCTTGATATTAGTAATGTATCATTTTTTAATCTTTATTCACCAGTTTGGAGGTATCAAAATGATGACGCATTTTGGACGGCAGTTTTTAATCAAAGTATAATATTGGATGTTTATTTTTCATTTTTTATGGATAGAGCTTTAAATGTTTTAATTAAAGTAATAAGTAAAGCTATAAATGCTGAAAGCAATACAACAAATTTTACACCAGATGATTTAACTATCTTAACTAAAAAATCTTATAATTATTATGGAATTTTAATTAAAGAATTAAGAGAATCATTAACTCATATACATATTGAATATCCAATTAAAATTTCAATCTATTCAAGTTGGACAACAGTTTTACATTTGCATTCTTCAATTGAAACTATAAGTTTGATGCATACTGGTACAGCTGGTGTATTAGTTAATTATGTTCAAGATTTTAAAAGTCCAAAAGAAATAACTCCAACTTTACAAGCTGCTATACAATGTTATAATAGTCATATATTATTTGCAGTAGTACCAGATTATAAATTTGATGTTATTCAAGAAATTTATACTGATTTACTTGATTTTAAATCATTTGTAGTTTATAATCAAGATTTAACATCAAAAAACAATGGACTTATATTAAAATATTTTGTTGAATTAGAAAATTTCTTGAAAGATTTAATTGAAAAAATTTATCCAAGAATGATTTACCTTAATAATTTTTATAAAGAAGCAAATAATATTAAAGATAAATCAGATAATATAATTTTCACATCTCCATCTTTATTATTTGATTTATTAGTACGTTGGTTTGATGTATTTCCAAGTGATGCTCTTACAATTGGTTCAAAAATGACTCCTTTAAAAAAGACATTTTATTTATTCTTTAATGCTGTTGGTAAAGCTTTGACTCATGTTATAACTCCAATTCGAAGTATTTTATTAGTTGATGCAGTTGACGTTATGATACCAGTTGTTGAAATGGATTGCTTTGTTTATCAATTTAAACCTGAAGATTGCAGTAATATAGGTCAATTTCAATATTTAAGTAAACTTGCAACCAAATTAATTAGAATGATTAAATTTTTTAACAATAGAATTGAATTAGTTTCTTATTATTTATCAGATAAGACCCTTTTGTATGATCATTCATATCTAAAATCAATCGAACCTACTCATGATAGATCAAAACATTCTAATGGTGATATTCTTCAAATTAAATTCGGTAAATTTAATAATCTTAATGAAGTCATAATGAATAATTTTAATATTGAAAATGCCATTGGATTATGGAATTATCCTTTATTGCCAAATTTAGCTAATGAAATAAGTGAAATTAAAGATACTGAAATGAAATCTTTAAAAAAGTTAATTGAATCAGAAAATGAAAATCAACAAGATCGTATTAAAAATGCAGAATATGATTCTGCTTCAATTATAAAAGAATTTAATTATTCCATTGGAATGTTTAGCTTTGATTTCAATTTAACTGATACTTTAAAAACTTATTTTAAAATTCAAGAAGATAAATGGGGAGTTGATAAATTGTCAATTCAAGAAGTAAAAAATCGTTTAAGATTCTTTGAAATTTCAAGACAAGAAATTGCAAAGGCAATTTCAAAAAATCAACAGGTTCAAAGTCAATAAAAGATCATTAACCTTACCTTCAAAGCATACATATATATTTATTCATTTCACATTAATTTAATTTAATATTTTAGTTGTTTGTCTGCCCTTTTAAGATATGTCACCACCACCACTTACCTTCAATTCACCCGCTAATTTTGAAATTTTTCTCAAAACAAAAAAAAGCACCAGCTAATATACTTTCAATTTACTTAACTCTGTATTACTATTTATTTTATTATTTATTTATTCATTACATTTTCATAGTTTATTATTATATATTTATATATTTGTACTTTTTCAAATAAAAATTATTTGTATAATTATGCAAAAAAAATTTAGAATTCAGCAACATTAACAAGAGCAAGATAAATTCTCATAAAAGAGCTTTAGCAAGACTTCTCAGAAATAATAAATTGCATATTTAGTGGTGAATGTTTAATACAAATAGTTCAAGGACTAATAAATTTGACCGCGCTACCAATATGGATTTTTATAAACTTTCAAACAGAAGATATCAGAAAATGTGGATTCATTTCACATTGTATAAAAGAGATATAGAAGTTTAACTATCACACAAATAAAAGCAATATCCGTGTCAGTTGCCCCTTTGAAGTCCTTGATGGATTGCTAGGATATACAGGTTTTCTCTTTCAAGAAGGGGTTCTTTGTATAAAGGTTGAACTAGTGCTTTTTCTTTGTCTCATGAGGGGAATAGTGGCGAAGAAAATATTTCTCTCACTTGGTTGTGGAAGTACTATCATGCACGGAAGTTCGCTTTTAATCACTTTGGGGTAAACTAAGCGGACCTTTGACCTATTCAAGCGAAAAGAGTTTAAGAACGTGAATACTTAACAATAATTTAAATTCTTCAATTTCCATTTACGTATTTCTACACTTTATTAAGAAGGCAATTTTGAATTCTATTAATTAGCAATTAGTGTATTGATTTTATTGTTAAGAATTGTGGTTTAGGAAAATGTCTTGGAAGGCATAGAATTTCTTTACATGAAATTTGGTAATGCCGCACTGATACTCCATTAAGATGCATTGCCGAGCTTTTTAGCCAGTCCAACACAGTTTAGGGCCATTTTATAATTTCATCAAAGGGTCAACATTTTATTACAATGGGGTTCAAAACCATTTGCTTATAGACAATAAGAATGAAAAATTATATAAATAGTCCCTCAATTGATTACAATTTTAAAATGAAAGTATAACAATTCAATTCGAATTGGCTTGAAATCAAAATCAAAATTAAAGATTAACTAACTAGCAATAATTATGTCTTTCAAAACCAGTGCAAGCATTCAAGGTAAAACAGCTCTCATTACCGGTGGAACTAAGAACTTGGGTGGACAAACCGCTAAGGATTTAGCCGCTCACGGGGTTAATTTATTTTTACATTACAGATCCGATCCTGAACAAGCAGCTAAATTTCAGGAGGAATTAAAAGGTCAATACCCTGAAGTAAAAATTGAAATTTATCAAGGTGCTTTGAATAAAGCTGATGATGTTACCAAATTGTTTGATTCTGCCATCGCTAAATTCGACAAAGGAATTGATTTTGCTATTAATAATGTCGGTAAGGTTTTAAAGAAACCATTAATTGAAGTTACTGAAGCTGAATTTGATGAAATGGATTTAATTAACAACAAAATTGCTTTCTTTTTCTTAAAAGAAGCAGGAAAGAAAATCAACGATAATGGTAGAATTGTTTCCTTAGTTACCTCCTTATTAGCCGCTTATACACCATTTTACTCAAGCTATCAAGGTACTAAATCTCCAGTTGAATGGTATACAAAAGCATTATCCAAAGAAATTTACGTTAGAGGAATTTCCGTTAATTCAGTAGCTCCAGGTCCAATGGATACTCCATTTTTATATGGACAAGAGACTGCAGAATCAATTGCTTATTATAAGACTGTGGGTTTGGGCCAAAGATTAACAGAAACTAATGATATTGTTCCAATTATTAGATTCTTAGTTAGTGAAGGTGCTTGGGTTACTGGTCAAACTATCTTTGCTTCTGGTGGATTCACTGCCCATTAGGAATTAAGTGCTCTTCTTAGTTACGTATGTGTTTAAAAAATATAAGTATCTTAAAATAAAGTAAGTAGTTCAAAGTGAAATATATTCAAAAACAGAAAATAATTACGGAAACCTCTTCAATTCTGTGAGCAGCTATTTATTGCAGACGAATGATATGATCAACTTTAAAGAAGAGAGAGCAGTCGTCAAGCAAACAAATAGAAAAGGGACTATTCAAACCAAATAGAAACTTGGAAGTGAAGGCAGCACGTACTACTACTCCAAGTACTGCAAAAATATGACTCCGTTGCAAATGAAATAAAAAGACTCCTATTATCATAACCTGGATGCTTTTACAATTCACATAAAACACAGTAATTTACACAACTCAAAGAAGAATTATTTCAGAGCTGGTTTGAATCAGCTGTTGAAAAGTCAAGGAGATCAAGCTACTTCTACTTCTAACTAATTAAGGATATTTATGCAATAAAACTACACTACTTAAGTATAATTTAGCATACTTTTCACTGCCATCTACTCCAGGTTTGATATAAAGCTGCAACCCTTACTCAACAACCCTAAACTGACCATAATCAAAATTAAGAACTTGCTTTTACTTGAAAATTATCGCAACCGCGTCAGGTCGTATGAATTGATCTACCTCCTGTTTTGAAATAACTAGATTCAAAACCTCAGGATCTGTCCACGAAAACAATTGCAATAAGGAACATCAGAATACTACAATGCAAAAGATCATGGATTCTCGGGCCCAATCTCTTTAATGACAAATACACAAGCTCATCCCACATATAAATCTACAGGTGATTAATGTGACCACGTCAGTTCCTAACACTGCTTCGTTTGAATTCAGAATTGACTGATTTAATAGGTATGATTGTTTCATTAATAATAAAAGATTTTAAAAAAGCTAATAATATTAAAATAATTGTGAAACTGGTTAGTCTACATTCTACATATTTCTTAATTAACTTCTGAACTGTTTTACTTTTAGGATTCCGAAAATTCTCTATCTTTGAATCTATTATTTTATTGCACAATTTACTCTATAAAATGTTCCGCTCTTTTAGCCAAGCAAACCATTTTTCAGTTTACCAGCGTGACCTTCGAATACCTCTTTATACATTTCTCACAACATCTCTGTTCCTCTTCCAGAGAGCAAAGGAAATGGAAAAGTGCAGTTTGACTACTTTGAGAATCATCCACAAGATAATACAGTTATTTTCGCATCATCCTCTCTTAGACCAGACTGTACTAGACCAGTAGACTCTTCTACGGGCATTAACAAGCAGTCATACCCTCAGCAGTCATGACAAAAAGATATCATTTAAACTAATGAAGCCTTTATGTAATCGAGGAAGCTTCTCACTGAGAACATTGAGGCGAATAAAAAGAACTTCGGACAAGATTGTGTAGTTTGAAGTGATTTACTTTCGTCTCGGTTGAAATATAGCATGTATTAATAAGCATTAAATATGCTAATTGCTTTCAATCAAATACGCTCTGGAATCTGCAAGCACTTTGGCAATAATCAAGTTTAACCTAATCGTAAATCAGGGCAAAACGTATGTTGCGAACCAATTAAGCTCAAGAGCCTTAGATGATAACAAAGATAAAGGAGAGAAAATTGTAAATTGCTTTTTATTGGTTTAAATTATATTAGTAAACTAGTATTACTTTTAATCAATGCAAAAAAATTCTTGATGTGAAGTAATATCTTCTGTAACAAAATATATTTAACGAGCTGCTAAGTTAGATCACTAAATCGTAGTTACATCTCAATATCTCGTAAATCAATTAAATTATTTTATATAGATTATTTTATAGTTAGTTGATAATTAACCATCACCAGATATTTAATAATTAGATCGTCCATTAATTTGATACTTGATCAATGAATTCTTAATTAATCTACTGTAAAAACTGTAAAGAGGATTTCATTATCCTTTACATATATTTATCTTGCAGTCAACAAAAAAGTATTCCTGCTCGCATATCATTCAGATGTATTTTGCTTTCTTAAAACATTTCTACTTTTGAATACTGAACATTTAGTTTCACGGAATAATAACTCATTCGTTCATGAGATACATTCTTTATCAAGTGAGTCATGCAGCTTACAAGGTAAAATATTGGGAACTTTGTCAATAGTTCCACATACCGAAGATACTGCAATCACTTCCCATAACGATAATTCTGCTATTTATTTTTGCTTTTCCCAATATTCCACTTCCTGCCGTATTATTGTCAAACTTAGCGATATTACTCTTTATTCTTATCATACTGTTATAATCAATTATACGTCCAGAACAAAAACTGTTCCTGCTTCTTTCCACTACTAAAAGAACTCGATGATGGTACGCCTCAAGTGGTATTACCTCCCTCCAAGAGTACGGCTCTTACGAATGTACTAGTTTATTCAAATAATAACATTGAAACGTTTCTCTGACAGTTTTTCTGATATTGATCGACATTTCCCACTAATTAAGAAGGTTAAGTATCAACTTCCTATTACTTATTTAGATGTTGATTTTCCTCAATCTTACAAATGATGCAGCTTTCATGATACTAATGATTTAATTTATGTGCCCCAAAGTCAAGTCATTAGTATATTTTCCAAAACTTTTTTGCAAGTTGGAACTTATCAACTTGACCATCTCGGAGTTTATGTTAATATTTAATGGCTGATATTATGAAGGATTCTTTAAAATCGAATTTTATATCTATTTATATATAACGACATTAGAAAAGAAATGCGAAAATTAAATTAGCAAGCTGATAAATGACTTATATAAGTGACTTATATAGGTAAAGAATATTCTATAGACAATATCCAAAATGAGAACACATGACCAATCGTTGGAATAGAATAGTGAATGTGTTGGAAGTTAGAGCTGATGAGGTTCACCATGCGATTGGATGACTTGATTACCATTCATTATTGATTGATGTGATAAGTTTGATTAAATGTTTGACTAATAATAAAAACAAAATGTATATTAAAATATTAGAAATCAAAGTTACTTTCTATACAAATTTACTATTTTAATATATAATTTGTGTTATAAAAGAATTCCTTTATTATTAATTAAACAATCAAACAAGCTTATTACATCAATCAATAATAATGTATAGTTACCAAACTGTTTTATCTAGAGTGACATGGTCAGCTTGATTAGTTCTAACGAATAGATGCTGAATCAATACTTTTATACTCAACAAGACATGAACCCCCACCGACCTTCCTCGTAGGCGACAAGCTATTAGATCAGATGGTAAATTAAACAAGTGGCTAGAAGATCTACACAAGAAGAGAATTTTGATTAAATCCATACATTTTCTCGTGTTTTAATCTATGAGAGTTATTGATGTTGCCCATTCTTACATAATACAAGTTGGTGATTCATCAGATGTCAATTGCTGAGTTATGTGGACCATCCTGCCTGTATTGATGATGCTACTGAGGTACTTGAAATTATTAAAAGTATCTATAAACTCAAACTAACTGTTGTGGATAGTTTCTATTATTCCGTAGCTTGTTGGAATCTTAATATTGTGATACGCCATCTCAAATGAGATGATTACAAACCTAGTATAAGCTACTCGTATCAACATTCTCCCTTAATCTCATATTGGATTTGATGATAGCTTCTTCCAGATCTGCTACTCTGGTCGACTTTCTACGTAGCTTTTAATTACTTGTATACTTATCTTGTCACTGATGAACTTTAGTTTGGGATTCATCAATTATTGATTATGCCTTATCGACAACCTTAGTTGTACATCCTTCGTATATATCGAGATAAGTTGATTTGATTCTTCTCAAACTTGGATTTATTTATTTCAGGTAATTAGAATTTCAATTATGAATTAGCTTGCTTGGATTTAATTTTATTTCATTTAATGATGCAGCTATTCTATTGTCGCTGGACTATACTATCTTGTGCTATTTATTTATTTGATTTACACTTCAGGAACTTCTGCATTTCTTTTGTCCTCCTGGCGTTCACATATGATGATTTCTATTCATATAAAGAATATGAATTACCTTTATATAAATTTCTCCCCTAATTGATATTGCTTCCATTATATTCATTGTGATAACTTCTTAAAATTCTTATATGTTTTTTTATTTCATACTCTATGTGGATTATATCCACCAGCAGTATTTCATTATCACGAGCCATTATTATGACTATTCGTTACATAAGACCCACGTTGCACTTGTAGTTTCCAGTATAGCTTTTCTTAAACTCCTACGTCGAGTTACGAATCTCTCAGCACACGTAGTTTTCTTCACCATCATCATTACTTATATTAACTTTCTTTACACCTTACGTACTGTCACGTTAACATAAGCTTTAACCTAGTAAGCGGTAAACCTACTGAGTGACTTAAATAATACTAGAGCACCTGTCACATTGTTTCTATTTTATCAACTATTTCCAATTATTTTAATCGAGTGGTAAGCTACATCCCACTACAACTTACATACTCATATATACACCAGTTATTCTACTTATAGAATATGTAAATTCCTAATTGTTTAATGCCATTACAGTATTTCAGCTTGTATATCTTGACTTTATAAAAATGTATTTACTAGAAGGGTCATAATGTTCATCACATTGGTTAGGAACAATTAGATCGTTCTAGCTTGATTAAATAGACTAAGATGATTCGCCTATCCACTTACTGAATGTGCATGTAATTTGATTATTTTATATGATCAGTGATTGTTCAACAAATAAGTATGACTTTTCCGTTTTATTATATTCCAATCCAAATCTTTCACCGTCTCATTAATAGCTGTCCTAATAAGTGAGTAATTACCGATTTAAGACCGATAGCAGTTGTTTAATTGATGATGATTGCATGTGTTTAAGCATTTTAAAGACAGTTTTTGGGCCTGTGGAAGCTCATATGTTGTTAATACCGAGACTTTTCTACTTTTATGTGTTCTCATTTACTCCGAATCTAATAATTAATATTTGATTGTTGAATATGGGATGCAGATTTTTTTGTTGTGTTTGCTGTTGATTCTGTTGAAGAGCTTAGAATATTTAATAGGGTTAGGAGCTATGCATTTGTAGTTTGATCAATTTTGATGCATTACATTTTTAATAGCATTTTTTAAACATATCTATCAATTTATATCCAGTGAATCCTTGAAATCATTGGAAGTTGGTTTTCATATGTTTGGGCCCCATTGGGCTTAGTCTCCGATGGAGATGAGCGCCTAATTTATTTTTCAATTTCTTAATTTTTTTAAGAGAATGTTGTAAATTGCTCAAAACTCATGATCTATTCGTATATGTTGAGAAGAATTATGCAATAAATGTTTTGCTTCTTGTCTTGATTTTTTATTAACTTTTTTTATAAACTCTACTTTGTCATTTCGTAGCAGAGTTTTATTAATCATTTGCGAATTCTGACTTTTCTTTTACGCACTTTGAAGTTATGTTTTATACTTTGTTTTAGTCATACCTACTGGTGACTAAAATACTCTTACTTGGAAGGACATTTTCAGGAAGATTGATTAAAACTCCATGTTCTTTTTTTAGCCCAAGGAAAAATGGTAATTCAAATTTTTATTAAATTGCAAAAAATATGGTGGTCGTGTCCCAATCAGATGATACTGATTACAAAAAAAATTTCTTTTTATTTTTTCAATTACTATTTTTAATATTTACAAAAAGTTAATGGTAATTTTCATTGCCAGTAGAGCAAAGAAGCATATATCGAACATTTCTATTAGATTGTTCTCATATAGTAATATTGCCAACAGTATGACAATAAGTGATAAATTAACGGGACGTGAGTTGTACGATGCCATAGGTCAACCAAAGACTATTGTAGCGCCTATGGTAGATCAATCTGAATTAGCGTGGAGAATACTATCTAGAAGGTATGGAGCTGATTTATGCTACACTCCAATGTTTCATTCGCGTTTATTTTCTACTGATAAAAATTATCGAGATAGCATGTGGAGTTCAATGGATGGTGACAAAGAAATGGATAGACCCTTAGTAGTGCAGTTTTGCGCCAATGATCCAGAAACATTATTAAAAGCAGCCAAATTTGTTGAAGATAAATGTGATGCCGTTGATTTGAACTTGGGTTGCCCCCAAGGAATTGCAAGGAAGGGTAAATATGGCTCCTTTTTGATGGAAGATTGGGATTTGATTTATAAGTTGATTAATATTTTGCATAAGAATTTGAAAGTTCCAGTAACTGCAAAGATACGAATTTATGATGATAAAGAGAAATCATTGGAGTATGCTAAGATGGCATTAAGTGCAGGAGCTCAATTTTTAACAGTTCATGGTAGAACACGAGATATGAAAGGGCAAGCTACGGGGTTAGCGAATTGGAAAGTTTTAAGATATTTGAGAGATAATCTACCCAAAGATCAAGTCTTCTTCTCAAATGGTAATATATTATATGCTGAGGATCTTGAGAGATGTACTAATGAAACTAGGTGTGATGCTGTAATGTCAGCAGAAGGTAATTTATTTAATCCGGGAGTATTTTGGACAAAGGATAATGATAAAGAAAAGCAATTTGCTAGAGTTGATAAAATGTTAAGAGAATATTTTGAAATAGTTAAAACATGCCCCGGTACTGCTTCAAGACATGCTATGAAGGCGCATTTTTTCAAATTATTAGTTACATTTTTGGATGTTCATAAGGAACTAAGACCAGTTATAGGTAAAACAAGTGTTCATGCTGATTTTAGTGAATGGGAAAAGATTGTTGTGCAGATTGAAAACATAGTTGAAGACATTTATAAGCAAGAAAATATTGAAGAATTAGATGTCATAAAGGTTGGAGAAGTTGAAAAATGGGGTGGTTCTTATAAAACTGTTCCATATTGGAGATGCCAACCATATTTTAGAACAGTTGATGGCGAGAAGCAAAATGTTAGAAATTTAAAAGTTGCTGGAGAAAATGAATTAATGGAGACATCTTCTGCTTCTGCAACAAAGCGTAAAATTTCAGATCCAGAAGTCAAAGAAGAATCTAAAAGGGTTAAAGTATAATCAAATATTTATTCATTATATAGATAGGGAATTAAAATAATAGATTTGTGTATCTTAATAAAAGGGTTAGAGAATTAAATTTTCTTATTCGAATTCTTTACTGAGAGTATCACCAGTCCACCATTTAAAACCTAAACCATAGCCCCATTGATCAGAAATATATCTTTTAGGCTGTTTAACTCCAACTTCGTAAAGATCTTCTAATTCTTGTTTAGTTAATTGTGGTAATCTAATAATGGTTTTAATTCTTTCTAAGTTTGATGATCTTGGTAAAACCACTCTACCTTGCAATATATGATAAGCATCAGCGATTTCATTGGTTGTAACATTATATTTCTTAGCCAATTCTTGAATTAAAGGTAATTTTAAAACTGGAGCTCCATCGCTTCCAACTGGTGAATAAGCAGCTATAAGAATTCCTTGCTTTTCAAAATATTCAACCAATTCTTTTTGAGGTAATTGAGGGTGTAATTCAATTTGATTGACAACTGGTTTATGTTTCTTGATATGTGGTAATAATTGTCTATATTTTGGAGGTGAATAATTTGAAATACCGATTGATTTAACTTTAGTAGTATTCTCAACAAGATCTTCAAGTTTATTGTAAGTAGAAATAAAATTTGTACCTGTTACTGGATCATCATCATAAATTAAGTTACCATTTTCATCTTTAGGTGCTGATGGTAAACCATTTTCATCACCATGAATAGAAACTGGCCAATGTTGTAATACTAAATCAACATAATCTAATCCTAAGCTTTTTAATGAATGATCAACTGATTTTTCAGGACTATGCCAGAATGATGGCCAAACTTTAGTTGTAACAAATAAATCTTCACGTTTAACAATGCCTTCTTCAAATAATTCTTTTAAAGCTTCACCAATATATTCTTCAGTATCATAATACCAAGCAGTATCAATATGACGATAACCTGCTTTAACCGCTGTAATTACTTGTTGTTTAAGTTCTCTTGGATCATTTCCTGCGACGGTACCAAGTCCTAAAGCAGGAATTGTTTTACCATTACTTAATTTAAAATCAATTGATGTAGCTAATTTAGTCATAATTATTGTATTTGTTTTTTTTTAATATCACCTAGCAAGTGTAAAAGAAGGATTTTGGGCCACTATTTATAATAAATTTTCAAAATATAAAAAACAATTGGGGCTTGATTTCCATTTTCGCTCAAAATCTCGGAATCACAAAACGAGGGATTTGGTGGGGGATCTAACTCCACAATTATCTATTTACCCTTTAATAAAATGATGCAAAATCTTCGAAAATATTAATTATTAATGTTATATGATAAATTAAAAAGAGTATACAAATAAAAATACAGGCTAAACTTATAGAATAAATCTCGTCTTCTTTCTTTCATTCCTTCTTATTTTTTTTTTTTATTTTTTTCATTTTTATTAATTATTATTAGTACTATTATTATATTTTCCCATTAAATTTCTATATCACCAATCACATCATTATTATCGTCTTCCTCATCATCATCAATGGCATCTTCATATTCGTCATCATATACCACATCAATATCATCATCCTCATCATCTTCATGACGTATTATTTCTTTATCTCTTTTATTATAACCATTTTGAAGACCTTTACCATTACTACTATTAATAGTTGAATAATGAATTTGATTAATTGCAGTTAAATATATAAAGGAAACTCTCTTTTTCTTTTTATTATAAATAAACCAATAATATGACCACATAGTTTGATAAGGATAACTTAAATCTTCTAAAATTGATTCATCACTTGGTTGAAATTGATAAATTTGACATATTTCAGGATTAAAAGTGGCTGGTGGAGAATTATTACCATTTGAAGTTGACCCATTACGTGAATAAGGATGTAAATCTCTTGGATTATTATTAAAACTATTTTTTCTACTATTTGATATTGGACCTCCATTACCATTACCGGTTGAAGTTAATGTACTGGGAGGTGTCAGCACATCCATATAAACATTTATTGTATCCCAAATCCAATTTAAAATATCTTCCTTTTTACCTAATGATATCATTATATTATTAAATCTATGAATTAAATCTTCTGGATTATGAATTCTATGAAAATTTTCAGTGGTTGGTTGTAAATTTGAAAAATCATGATCAGGAAATGTTGTATTTAAAATTGCAATTAAATAAGCAAAAGTTTTTCTTGTTGTTACATTCTTTAATGGTCCAAATGGTGATTCATCAATTGGTTGTTGTTGAGGATCAAATTCAAATGAATTTTCGATTTTTAAAGAATTGGTCAATAATGAAGTTCCATTGTTGTTATTCACAACATTAGTGTTAGTATTAGTATTGTTAATATCGATTGAATCTTTTGTGAATGAAGCTTTTGAAAAATTACTACTATTACTTGGTCTTCTATCTCTATCAGTTATGGTTGAATAACTATCTCTTCTATTTATTAAATTAAGAGTTGGTGGAGAAGCACTACTACCAAGTATTGAATTTTTTCTTTCCCATTCGATTGACCTTGATAATTGGTTATCTTCTATTATTTGATCTAAATGTTTATCAATTGTTTTAAATAATTTTCTATCGGTTCCAATTGGTTTTGTGGTAAATAAATCACAACCACCCTTTATCACCAAACTATTATCTTGAGAATTGAAATTAAGTTCTTGATTGACTAATTCAATATCTATTTCATCAATAAACTAGTATTGGTTAGTATTAATATTTATAATGAAAAAATAAGAATAAAACAACATGTGTTGACTTTTTTAACTCTTGGTCGCGTTCTCCATCATTTATTTATTCTAAATGAAATTCAAAGAAAATTAACTTACCTTCATATTTAAATGATATTAATAAATACTATAAGAATGTATGGGTAAATATATATATATTTATGTATTTATTATTGAATTTAAAAAATTCAAGCAGAATGGAATTAATTAATTTTATTATTGTTTCATTTTTAGAATTTATTTGTGTTGATAAAAATATTAACCACAGTACACTACCCCCACTATAATTATACACATGGGGTATCAGCTAATTATACTTCAAATACACCATTAGTTGATATTTTAAATTGAATTTTGTTATTATCATCATTATCATTATCATTATATTTAGAATGTACCACTTTAGCATATCTTTCAACTTGCCAACCTTTAATTAATGATTCAATACCAATATTTTGATTAAAACTATTATTATTATTATTATTATTATTATCATCTGCGGCTGATGATATTGATGATAACGATGATAATATTGACCTGTTATTATTACTATTATTTGTTGTGGCTGATGATAATGACGATAATAATGTTGAATCTCCAAATTGATTACTAGTTAAATTAAATCCATCAATTAATTGATCATAACTTAATCCACTATCTGGATCAATAAATTGATTATTCTTGGTAATATCTAACCAATCGTTTTTATCTTTAATTAATGGTCTATAAACTTTCATTAACATTATTCTGTTTGGTATTCTTATTGACCATGGATAACCTAATGTTGGCACTGTTGTTTTTGATGTTAAATTACCTAAACGATGTAATTTTAATAATAACTCCTTTTGATGATTATAATTTTCATCAATATCTCCCGCTAAATAATTTTGTTTAATATATCTTGGATCAAAATTTTCATCATCAATATTATTATTAGTAGTATTTAATTTTTGACGTTTATTACTTAAATTAGGATTTAATGAATTTTCTAATTCTTTTGTAATTAACTCAAAATTTCGATTTGAATTTAATTGAATTTTAAATGGATTTGGTTGTTGAACATTTAATATAACATTTGAATCCCAACCACTTGTTAAACCAATTTGAAAATCCGAATTTAAAGGATCTAATAAATCTTCATTATTAAATTGATCCCAATCTTCTTTTTTTTTAGAATTAGGATTAATAAAATCACTTACTTGATTAACCACTACTATGGCAATATTAAATTGTTTTGCTAATCTATAAAGATGACGATTTAATAAATATAAATAATGAGTTTTAAGATATCGATTATAATATTTTGATGATTTATTACTAAATTTTTTTAATCTAATTTCATGTTTTTTAATAATTAATTGATAATCTTTTAAATCTTTTAAATTTTCATATAATTTATTAATTTTTTCTTTAAGATAAGTTGAATTGGTTATTGAACCCTCTCTTCTAAGATGTTGAGCTATACTATCAATAATAATTAAACTTATTTTACCATTTAATTGTTGTAATTTAATTGGTAATTGAGTATAAATTATATGATCTTGACTTTCTAAATCTTTACAATAAATATATGATATATTATCTAACAGAACAGATAAATTTTTATCATATTTATAATAATTATAAATATCATTTAATCTTTTAGTTTCTAAAAATGATTCAGTTGAAATATATAAACATTGATTATTTAATGATAATAATTGACATTGTAATGATAATTGAAATAACAAATGAGATTTCCCACATCCACTGGATCCAAATATTTCAGTTATTTCACCTAATGGTATACCTTTACCACCTAATTGTTTATCGATTGATAATAAACCAGTTGAAATAAATTGATGTGATGATGAATCTAATTCAACTTTAACAGAATTCTTTGTTATTTGATTGGAAAAGTCTAATTTCAAACTAGTAATAAATTCATTAATCTCACGAATTGATCTATCGGTTAACTTAGATAATTGAAGTAATTGTTTATTTGATTCTAATAATATTAAATCACTTATAGTTTTACCATTATTTTTAAATATTGATGATAATGATTGGAATTCTTGTGATGAATTAATTTCACTAGAGTTTAATTGCTTAAAATCATCCATCCATTCATTCAGTTTAATATAGCAAAGTAATTAATTAAACAATAAGAAAATATATTGGTTGTAAAATTGTTTTGAATTAGTCATTATAAAAATAAACAATAAAAATTTTTTATAACGTGTCGTCTTTGTTAAAAAAAGAAATTTTTATTACAAAAGATTGCAAAAAGTAAGTAAATTTTTTTTTTGACTAATATTAATAATTATTAATTATAAAACAATTGAAGAGTTCAAAACCTATATAGATACATACATCTATGTATATATAAACATATACAATAAAATAAATTAAATTAAAAGGAGAAAATGAGAAAATCTAAGTTAAATTTTCACCAGCTTTTGGAATCATAAAATCTTTTGCCTTAAGGAAAGAAATTACAAAACTTGGGAATCCTAAACCAAAAGCAGTACCAACCCCACCCGATTTACCAATTGGAACAACTAACATTGTACCTGGTTGCTTGTAAGGTTTTAAAGTAATTGAATGATTTTCATAAACTTCATAATCTAAAGTAATTGTAAAAACTTTAATTTGACCAAAAAGAATATCAACTAAAGATTTAACCCCCATGGCAACAATATCACCAAATACAATAACATTATGATATTTCTTTAATCTAAGATAATCATCAGTTATAATAAATCCATTTTTATCTAAAATTTCAGGATAATTTGATAAAAATTGAGAATTTGGAAAATCTTTAAAAGCAGGAATAATTAAATCATATGATTCAGATTTTCCATCATTAAAACTAATTGAATTATTAGTATAATTAGAAACTTTTTTATTATTAATAACTGTAACATTTAAATCTTTTAATTTTTTAGTGGCAGAATCTCCTTGAGATTTTGATAAAACTGATAAAGGTTGAGTTGAACCAGTAAATAAAGTAATTGATTTTGATTTACCATATTCAGTACCAATTTCACCGGCAACTTCAACACCAGTTGGGCCACCTCCAATAATGGCAATATTTGAAGAATTTTTAATATCTTTATTTAATTTTTTAATTGAATCAATAGTAAATTGAGAATCTTTTTCATTATTTAATTTAAAAGCAGGATGTTGAGTGGTGGTACCAGAAGTAATAATTAAATTATCATAGTTCAATGCTTGATTGTTACTAATTATAACTTGTTGATTATCTAAATCGACATTTGTAACATAACCTTTAATAAATTTACTTGAATGTTGAGTACCTTTAATATATTTATCTAAAGTCTTTTTAACATCAAAAAAGATTTTATCGATTTTTTCAGTTTCAATACTAACTCTTGGTGTACCAACATTAAACAATGCAAATTCTGATGGTGAAATAACTGTAATTGATAATTTTAAATTTTTATTATTCTTTTTAGATTTAACTAATGATTTAATTGCGGCAACACCAGCAAATGATGCACCAATAATAACAACTTCTTTAGTGGATGACATTATATTATACTTATATTATGATTATATTGATAATTTCATTATAAAAAGAAAAAGAATTAAAAGAAAAATCTACAATGCAAGTAAATTTATGGTTATTTATATAATATTGCAAAAGAAAACTTTGTTTCGTTTTCGTGTGGTTGTTTATAAAAAAACAAAAAAAATAATTTCCTACTGCGGATTTACACGGAATTTTTAATTTTATTAGTAATTTCAGCCTTACCAATACAATAATAATAATAATAATAATAATAATAAACAACTTTCTTTATTAGTAATTTTTCCATAACTCCGAGAGATTAAAAATAAAATATCCATCGCTTATTTAAATTAATTTTTTTAACTTTTAATATATATAAATATATAAATATATGGGTATATATATTTTTAAAATTTTAGTAAATTCTGACTAACTAATTAATTAACTAATTATTTAAATTTTATCATTAACTCACAAGATTGATTTAATTTTTTATTTTTTTACTTAACTTAATGAGCACCACCGGAGATAAAAAACCATTTATCAATTGATTTATCAATTGGAGCAGGTGGTAATACATGTTCATTTGGAATTTCCTTTATAGCAATTTCAGAATAAGTTGGAGTTGAAGTTAAAGTTGTATTAGTTAAATCAATACCTTTTGAATCAACTGATTCACCTTTAATTAATTTTTTCCAAGCTTCAGAACATTCTTCAATAATTTCTTCAGCATATTTTTTATTTTTACATTCACCACTAAATGCAAATTGATTTTCCGGTTTACCATCAGGAATTTTATAAATTCTAAACCATTCATTGGTGGCTCTTAATAATCCTGGTAAATGAGTTTCAACATCTTCAATATCATTTAATTTAGAAGCAAATGGATCTTTAACATCAATAACAATGATTTTCCAATCAGTTTCACCTTCATCTAATAATGCCATGACTCCTAAAACTTTAACTTGTTTAACTTCTCCAACAGTGGCAACTCTTTCACCAATTTCACAAACATCTAATGGATCATTGTCACCCTTGGCTTTAGTTTCAGGATGAATTACATTTGGATCTTCCCAAGTTTGTGGAAATGCTCCATAATTATGAATATAACCATGATGAGGAAATGAATTACGAACAAATCTTAATTGACCCTTTTTAGTATCTTGAATAATTGGATTTAATTTTAATTCTTTGGAAATTTCCATCTTTGCATTAGTCCATCTTGGAACTTCAACAATAAAATTTAAAATGGTCTTTTCTTCATTGGCATATAATGGAATATCATGAAATGGTGAAACTGGTTTACCATCTTTTTCAATATAAACTTTATAATCTAAAGTGTTGGCAGCACCAACAGCACGAGTAGTATAAGTCATAATAATATTAATTATTTAGATCAATTGAAATAAAAATGAAATTAACGAAAAGAAATTCGTTCAACCAAACCAAAAAAAAAATAAAAAATTTTGGTGATAAACTCCAATTAAAATTCACCTCACCCAACAACAATTTTTAATTTTTATTTTTTTTTTTTTTACTCCGAAAATTTGATCACGTGGAATTGAGTATAACCAAGGTCGTGTATAGAGCCATAATATAATAATAATAATAATTATAATTATATATTATATTATATATGCCAAGGTGATACTTGCAACCATTTTATTTCTTGATAAATGCTTAATTCTTAGTATAATAATTTATCTTATTTAAGATATATTCATTAACTGAATTTTCATCTAATAAATTCATTTCACATTTTTTAAATAATATCATACCTCTAGTTAATTCACGATGATAAATTAAATTATTATTATTATTATTATTATTATTATTATTATTATAATTATCTTCATCTTGTTCATTTAAATTTCTTAATAATAAATTTTGCATAAATTTAAAATCTCTTAAATTTATATTTAACCAACCATTTTTATAATCTAATAAATAAACTCCTGAATAAATTAAATTATTATTTGATAAATTATAATTTTTTAAAATATTTATACCAAAAACATCAGAATCTACAAATCCTAAAATTTTAAAATTTATTGAATTTAAATTACAATAATTAATTAATTTATAACAAAATTTTTTAGTTAAATTATCAGGATATCCTTTTCCAGTTATAATAATAAAATTCTTATTAAATAATAATTTATTAATAAATAAATAATAACAAAATGATTTAAAAATTGCTTCTTTTTCAATAATTATAATTATTAATGATACTGATAATGATAATGATAAATTATTATTATTAATAGAAATATTATTAAATTCAATAGGGATTAAAATTGGTTCTGATAAATTATTATTTAATAATAAATTCTTATTAATTATTAAATTATTACCATAAATTAAACCCTTTTGACTTGAATAAATTAATAAATCATTATTTAAATTCCAATTTAATGAATTTTCAATAATCAGATTTAAAATTTTTTGACAATTTAATTGATTTTTATTATAAATTTCAATATCTTTATAATAAATATCTCTAATGGTTGTAATTAATGGTTTATTAATTAATTGATAAATTAATAATTTTAAAGTTTTAATATAACTTTGAAATTTAATTAATTTAATTTCTTGATTTGAAAATTGATTAATAAATAAAAATTTAATTTTATTATTATCATATAATTGTAATCCAAATTCTTGGTGATTAAAAATTAAATTATATTTAATTGATTCCCAAATTTTAATTAATATATTTAATCTTTTACAATTAGTATTAGTTAGAGTAAATAAGATAAGAAAGGATATATATATCTTACTTATTATTATTATTATTATTATTATTATTATTATTTGAATCAATCATGAATTTAACATAATCAATATGATTATGATTCACTTGATTGTTCTTATTCTTAGTATGTAATGATATTAATTGTAAATTATGATTCATGACCTTTAATTAAAATCATCTGTTGCAAATAAATATTTATTATATTTTATTTATTATATATTGGTAAATATATAAATCCGGGTAAGCAGAGGTATGGATGTTCATAAAAGGGGTCACATGATTTTTTTATTACTTTTTTAAAACGGTGATAAAAAAATAAATATGAGCCGATTATATATAATAATAATACTATAATATAATAATAATACTATACTATACTATATATAATATTATACTATATATAATAATATTATATATATATAAAGAATAGTCATTTATAATAAATTTTACTATATAAATCATATCATATCATATATAAATCTATATAATAGTATATGTTATATATATATTAAATCAATCACCTACCGCTGATTTCAACATACCTAAGAAATAAAATAGGAAAGAAAAAAAAAGAAAGGGCAAAGAAATTTACAACGTATAATATAATATAATATAATATAATATAATATAATATAATATATATATACTTCTTTTTCTTTTTCTTTTACTTTTACTTTTCATCATCATCATCTTGCTAATTTAATTTAATTAAGATAGATCATATTAACTTAGTTGATCCATCCTGATCTACTACTAACTTTGGTCATATTATCTCCAGATCATTTATCATTTTTTTTTATTTTTTGTTAAAAGAGCAAAAAAATAAATTTATAATTGACAAACGACCTTTAAAAAAGCCCCTATTAAATTATAAATTAACATATAATATAATATAATATTGCCACTATTTTATTTATTTATTTATTAGAAACTTTATACTATTGTATTGCATCGTCTTATACTAATAGAATCAATCAATAATAATTCATAATTCATAATTCATAATTCATAATTCATAATTCATAATTCATTTTTGTATTATTTATTCAAGACATCTCTCAACCACAAAAAGATTATAATTCTATAATGGCTATAATAATAAATATAAATAATTCAAAAATAGAAATAAATATAAATAAAAGAGATATTGGGGGTTGGACAAATGCTGGTGCATCAAGATGGGCATTCTTTGCCATATTTCTTGTTCTTGCCTTTTTTGTTGTAATTGGTACTTTAAGAGTTAATAAAAAGAGACAACAACAAGGTGGTCAACCAATTTATGGAACAAGATGGTTAACTCCTCCAACCTATAGACAATCTCAAACTCAATATCAACAACCTGATCATTTAAGAGATCCTGATTTACCAAGTGCTTATGTTCCAACTTATACTGAAGCCGCTAATGAATATGATATGGGATTTTATGATAATCAAGGTACATTTCATTCAAATCCAAATGCAAAAGCTGCGGATAATATACCTCCACCTCCTCAAATTCATCAACGTCAATCCAGTGTTAATGATCGTATACCAATAAGTTCAACTGTTCCTAATGATAGTAATAATACTATTAATAATAATGATGATGATTCAGTTGATGATTTATTTAGACGTCCAAGTTTAACTCAATTTCCAATAAGAAGAGGTAGTGAATCTATAAATCATAATAATAATAATAATAATAATACTCCATCATCACCTATGTATCCTCCAATTCCGAATGTGTTTGAATCTTCAACTTCAACACCTCCAAACGATACTATTCAAGAAGGTTCATCATCATCAACAAATTCGGAAAGTATAGGAGAAGGAATTAAAAGACAATCCAATGAGAAATAATAATTCTTATTTATTATTATTTAATTAAATAATTAATTTTATGCATATATTTTTATACTTAAACCTTTTATATATATATCTATACTTTAACCTATTATACCATTTTCTCCTTTGTCGAATATATTATTATTATTGTTATTATTACTTATAAGTTATTATTACTTATAAGTTATATCAGTATTTACTAAATTTCGGCCAAAATGATTTCTTATCCTTAAAATTTTTAATGTTGCTATTGTTTAAGCTCTTTTTAATTCTTTGAACTAATGAATTACTATCACCTAAAAATGGCAAATCTAGATGATTTTTAATATTAATTTTACCTTCACTTAAATCAATTTCATAATTAATTGAACAATATGATTTATCTTGTGAAACACCTCGTGAAACAATTTCATTCTCCCTAATATAATGTCTTAAAATTTGATCTTTACGATTAAAATTCTTCATATCAATAAAATGTGATGATTTTAATTTTTCTTCTCGAGTTAATTTAGCATGTTCCTTAGCAAGTGGATGTATGGTGTTCTTATTAGCAATAGCTAATGATGGGGTTACATATTCTGATGGAGTATTGATGGTTGTAATTAATGAAGTAGTTTCATCGTCATTACCAATTAATGAAGTAGTAATTTCATCATCATTATAATTACCATTATCATTCTGATTACTATTATATTTACTTAGGGTATAATCAAAAGTATAATAGTTAAAATCATCATCATCATCATCATCATCATCATCATTGCTTTCCTCTTCAGGAATAGCAGTTAAAGTAACTTCATCCGATTTAAATTCATTTAAATTATTTTGATAAATTATTGAATCAATAGTAGAAAATTCATTCGTTGGTAAATTTTCCTTTATAAAATTAATTCCATTAAGATTATTCACTAAATCATTATAAGTTTCAGTTTCAACGAACCAATCTATATTAGTCAGATTAGCAAACATTCAGTTTATTCTTAGTTCTGACAAATGTTCACTGAAAAGAAAGATATATATATATATATATATATAAATATAAAAAAAATAAAAGGAAAACGGAAAAATAGAGATTTTATAGCCCTATTTATGTAATTGATACGATTGCATAACAAAAATTCAATGCTGCGAAAAAAATATAATGACCAAAAAAAAAAAAAAAAAATGCACAGCTTTTGCCATCATAAAACATTCATTAGGTGAATTGATTAGAATAGAATAGAGTATTAATAAAATAAAATAATAAAAATAAAATAATAGTAAGAATAGAATAGCAAGTATTACAAACTTTCAAGCATGTTTTTAAAAATCTCACATACATTATTTTCATTATAATTTCCATCATGACTAAATCAGCATAACAAAAATTAAATATAGAAATAACAATTGTTAAGTTACTCAATTTAATTATAGATCCTAACTTTATTCAGACCAGAAGTGTTTTTAAAGTTTTTAAAGAAGAAAGTTGCTTTAACCTCTTTAGCAACAATTATTTTATTTAGTTAACTTTCTTATTATTTATCCCTTGACTCGACCCTTTGTCTTTTATGTTTATTAATGATCGGTTTTGTAGATGTATTGTAAACCACATTAGCAAAGACTGGTGGAAAAACCTTAGCTTGTGGAACTTTTAGATAATCAATTGATGGTTTGTTAGATTCATTATTGATGGTAGCAGCAGCAGCAGCAGCTGCAGGAATAGTAGTAATATTATTTTCCATTACCTTTTCATTTTTGATTTTTGTAATTAAGAATGAAGGTTTTGAAAGTGACATTCGATCAGGAAAGTAGTTGTTACACGACATAAAGGTTTTAGTTAAAGAATTAATTTTAAAAGGTATTAAAAAAGAAAGAAAAAAAAAAAAGCAATTTATCTTTATATGAATTTCTTTGAATTTAGAATATTATGCTTATGAAGTATTATAGGAATATATATTAAATTAGGAATAGAGTAGCAAAGAAAAGAGGAAATAATAAACATACAAATATAAGAAAGAGAATTAAAGAGTTAAAAAAGAAAAGTAATAAATAGATATATAATAAAAACATATAAAATTATTCATCAAAATTAGTGGCTAAAATAATTGGTGATTTATCATCAATCAGTAATCTTTCTATATAATCTTTACCCTTTGGATTTTTAAAATCAGGTTGTCCAATTCTAGTATCACTACAGAATAAAGGAACCACATCATTAGTAGCACATATAATTCTTTGAATATCTTGTTCAACCAATACAAATACTTTTTCATAAAGTCTAAATTCATCTAATCCCATGAATTCATTAACTCGTTTATTCCAAGTAACTTTACGAGATCTAGGTATGGCTTCAGCATATTTTGGTTGCATTAAAATTTGTCCAACTGTACCGGGATTAACTGAACAAGTCGTTGTACCATGATAACTTCTAGTAATTGAAATATCTAAATTAATAGCAACACCAACTTGAAATTCAAATGGTGATAATCCAACAATAAGTGAAGCATGAAGATCATGATTAAGATTAAATTTATCAGAAAGTCCATAACCAAATGATATTTCACCTCCACTACCATATTTTTGAGATTGACATGAACTAGCAGGTACTAAACCTGGATAATCAAATATTTTAGTATCAACAAATTGAACTTCTAACCATTGAACTTCATCATCTGGTGATGGTTGTGGTTTACCTGGGTTTGGATTTGGATTTGGGTTTGGATTTGGGTTTGGATTTGGATTTGGGTTTGGATTTGGATTTGGATTTGGGTTTGGATTTGGATTTGGTTTTGGTTTTTTAAAACATGTCAGAGGAGGAAAACATCTCTTTTTTAAATCATCTAATCTTTCACCTTCATTATTATCATCTGGAAAAAGAGATTTTTGATCATCTAATCTTTTTCTATCTGCATCAGTTTTATATTGAGCTTTAACTAAAAGTGTATTAGAATCTTCAATTATAAAATAATATCGATTAGAATTAACTTTATCACTAAGTATATGACCATAATTTCTTTCAATTTCATTTAAATTAGAAACTCGAATGGATCTTTTACTCTTTGATTTACTATCACTGAATTGATCATCATCAGTGTCGTAACCAGCATTTTTAATAAAATCATCATCTTTATTAATATTATTATTATTATGGACATCATTAATAATAATTGATGATATAGTAGTTCGATTTATTGGTTGTGATAATGTTGGTATTGACCATAGGGCCAAAATAAATATAAATTTCCAAGAAATCATTGTTGAGTAACAAATGGATATAACAAATGGATATAAGAAATGAAAAAGAAAAGAAAAGAAAAGAAAAGAAAAAAGTAAAATTTAATTATAATAAAAAGAAATTATGATTTATCTTTATACTATTCATTTTTAATTACTTCCATTTGTATAAATGAATATATTGAGAAAGTTGTAAAAGGAAAGAAAGTGTTTTTTAAAAAAATAGGAAGGTAAATTTTCAATTTTTTGCAACTATTAAATTTTCTAAATGGAATAAATTTAGCAGAAATTCTAATTATAGTAACTTATTAATTAATAGTTTCTTATAATATATATATATATATATACTTTATTATATAATAATAATAATAATAATAATAATAATAATAATAATAATAATAATAATAATAATAATGATAATAATAATAAACTTTAAGGATATATAAGTTACTTAATTCTATTATATTTGAGATTATTTGAGATATTACAAGAGATAGGAATAGTAAGTATATACATATTATATAGTATATATTTTGCCATATCAAGTAATTAAGTAAACTTAAAGTAGATGGTTGTATAAAAATATACTTATACTATATACTATATACTATATATATTATGATGACCGTAAATAGAGTATACCGGTAGTTCAGAACCACCGGTACGTATATGTCATTATTAATTATATTTATAAATATAATATAATATAATATAATATATATAATAAAATAAAATAAAATAAAATAAAATTTAGTTTATACATTTTGTAACTTTGTTTTGATGATGATCATTTTATTTTATTTTTATAAAACGCGATAAGTTTTTTTATATCGTGTTTCTCATAATATAATATAATATAATATAATATAATATGAATTATCAAGTATTATGATATATTATAAAGTTAAATGAGGAGAATTAAACTATAGGTAAACAAAGTAAAATATGAAATAATATAATTATTTTAAGGGGAAAGTTTAACCGTTTAAATAAAATTCTATTTGTTCTTTAATGAGCAATCAACAAACAATTAATAATAATAATAGTAACAGTTTAGGGCTCAAGACTTTAAAAAAGATTCAAGATGAAATTTATAAAATAAACTTTTAATATTATAATAATAATATATAAAATAATAATAATATATAATATAATATAATATAATTTATAACATAATATAATAATATACTTTTATACTTGTGAAAATTTCATATATAATTATTATTGAAAACACGTGAAAATTATAACAATATATAATAATAATTCATTATCTATATATTATATATATTATATATATTATATAATAGATTGATTATACTTAATAGTAGTTAATAATTAGTTAGAACAACAATCTACAACCATTATTCTACATAAGATTAAATATTATGCAGCAAGCCAGTAAAGGTATGGAAATGCACCATGATGTAGTGGATATATATATATAATAAATATATATATATAACTTGATGAGAATTAATAAAAAAAGAAATGAAAACAAAGAAAGAATGGTTTGTATAAAAATTTAAAAGCCTTATTTTAAATTTTACATCTGGATAATTTGGGATGAGCTCTTAACAAAATTAAAATAAATATCATAATATCAATTGATATTATGATGTATTATATTATATGTATATGTATGTATATGATATATTTGGTAACCCCTCTATTGTGCTACTAATCCCCCACCATAAAGTAATAAATAAAATAAATAAAATAAATAAAATAAATAAATAATCAATAAAGTAAATAATATCTCATCTCTGTGTTGTGTTGTGTTTAAATTTGATGACTTTTTTTATTTTTGAATGAATCGAGGGATGATTTTAGAAATTCCGGATTTATTAATTTATGTATTATTTATAATAATAAGTAAGTTAATGTTTTAAACAATTTCATGTCTTTTTGTTTTATAATCTAGACAATAGTTTCTATTATTACATATATATATAATATAATATATAATATATAATATATAATATATATATATATATATATATATCTATTTCTTCTTTTAAAGTATTATTAAATTTATTACAACCATTTTATTTTATTTTTATTTTTGTTTTGTTTTGTTTTGTTTATTTTCAATCCATTTTTGTTTAATTAATATCATTGTTGTATTATTTTAATTATTGATATTTATATAATATATATATAATATATATATATATATATATATATCATTAATCAAATCAATCAGATCAGATCAGATCAAATCAAATCAAATCAATATAAAAAATATATTAATAAATAAATTAATCAATTGAAATATAAATAATGTCATCCAATTCAACCAATCCCACTCAACAAGGTGATTCATCCGTGTCACAATTTGTGTCTGCCTTAATCCCAACTTTGATTATTGCCGTGGTATTCACCTTGTTATTTATTATATTACGTAAAAAGCAAGAACGAGTTTATGAACCTAGAACAACGGTTGATACCATTCCTAAGGATTTAAAACCTGATGAATCTCCCTCGGGATTATTTAGTTGGGTAAGTCATTTATTACATAAACCTCAATCATTTATTATTCAACAAACTGGTGCCGATGGATTTTTCTTTATTCGATTTTTATTTGAATTTGCTGCCATTTCAATTTTAGGTTGTATTATAACTTGGCCAATTTTATTCCCCGTTAATGCCACCAATTCAAATGGTGAACAAGGTTTAAATTCAATTTCTTATGCCAATGTATCAAATAAATGGAGATTTTTGGCTCATATTTTTATATCTTGGATCTTTTTTGGTAGTGTTATATTTTTAATTTATCGAGAAATTGTTTATTATACTACTTTTAGACATGTTTTACAAACAACTCCATTATATAATTCATTATTATCATCTCGTACTTTATTATTAACTGAAATTCCTAAAAAATTATTTGATGAAGATGAATTAAGAAATTTATTCCCTCCAGCTAGTAATATTTGGTATGCAAGAGATTATAAAGATTTACAAAAGGATGTTAAAGAACGTACAAAATTATCATCTAAATATGAAGGAGCTTTAAATAAAGTATTAACCAAGGCAATTAAATTAAGAAATAAATGTATTAAAAAGAAATTACCATTACCTGAACCTGCTAATGAATTAAATAAATATTTAAAAGATGGTAAAAAGAGACCAACTCATCGATTAAAATTTTTAATTGGTAAAAAAGTTGATACTTTAAATTATGGAGTTGAAAGATTAAGTGAATTAAATAAATCTATTGGTGAAGCTCAAGTTGATTTTAAATCAAATAAACAAGTTCCTGCAGTTTTTATTGAATTCCCTAGTCAATTGGAATTACAAAAGGCTTATCAAGCCATTCCTTATAATCCAGAATTAAAAGGAGTACAACGATTTAATGGTATAAGTCCTGATGATGTGATTTGGGAAAATTTATCATTAACAGCTCATAAACGTTGGATTAAAAAAATCATTGCCACTACAATTTTAACTTTAACAATTATATTTTGGTGTATTCCTGTAGCTGTTGTTGGTGCAATTTCAAATATTAATTTATTAACTGATAAAGTACACTTTTTAAGATTTATTGATAAAATGCCTCATGCTTTAATGGGAATTATAACTGGTTTATTACCAGTTGTTGCTTTGGCAATATTAATGTCATTATTACCTCCATTTATAAAATGGATGGGAAAAATTTCAGGATGTATTACTGTTCAACAAGTTGAAGGATTTTGTCAAGCATGGTATTATGCATTTTTAGTATTTAATTCATTTCTTATTATTACTTTAACTTCAGCTTCTGCTTCTTCAGTCACAGCCATTATTTCCGATCCAACTTCTGCATTAAAATTATTAGCCAATAAATTACCTAAAGCATCTAATTTTTATATATCTTATTTTTGTTTACAAGGATTAACTATTCCATCAGGAATATTATTTCAATTAGTACCTTTAATTTTAGCTCAATTTTTAGGAAAAATTTTAGATTCAACTCCAAGAGCCAAATGGAATAGATGGAATAATTTAGGTCAACCAGCTTGGTCAACTACTTATCCTGCCTATGAATTTTTAGCCGTGATTGCTATTTGTTATGCTATAATTGCTCCATTAGTATTGGGATTTGCTGCCGTTGCATTTTTATTTATTTATTTGGCATATATTTATACATTAGTATATGTTAATCAACCCAATAAAAATGATGCAAGAGGTAGAAATTATCCTCGTGCTTTATTAGAATTATTTACAGGATTATATTTAGCTGAAGTTTGTTTAATTGCCATGTTTGTGTTTGGTAAAAATTGGGTGGCTGTTGGTTTAGAATCAGCATTTGGAGTATTTACCGTGATTGCTCATGTTTATATTAAATATACCTTTTTACCATTATGGGATATTGTTCCAATATCAGCTATTAAATATTCTTTAGGTGATAATAGTTATAGTTATCCAATTCATGATCAAGGTCGTAAAGAAATTAAATCAGAAGGAATTAATTATTGGGAAGGAGGTAATGAATTGGGTGAAGAAGATGATATTCATCATCCATCATCACCACCAATTCAAGATAAATCAGAAATTCCTCAAGGTTCAGAAACAAGTGCAAATTCAACTGGTAAACATAGTGATTCAGAAACTAATGGTAAAATTAATAGTGATTCAGAAACTAATGGTAAAGAAAATACTACTACTAATACAATTGAAAATAAATTATTGGGTACTCCAACTAAGGGAGTTTCATGGTTAACTAAATTTTTCCAACCTAAGAAGGAAACTTTTGATTCAATTCGTAGTGTTATGCCTAATGCTTATTATAATTATATTGAATATAATGCTGATTTTATTAAGAATGCCTATAATGATCCTGCCATTACTGATGAAGAACCTCATATTTGGATTGCCAAGGATGATTTAGGATTATCTGAAATTGAAAAGAATAAAGCCTTGGAAAATGGAGTTGATGTATCTGATGAAAATGCTGGATTTAATGAAAAGGGAGTTATTAATTATACTGGTCCTCCTCCAAGTTATGAAGAAGCTTTAAGAGTTTAAAACAAGATTTCTTTTTTCCTTTTTCCTTTTTCCTTTTGTTTTTTTTGTATTATTCCTTTTCTTTTTTACTTATTTATTTATTTATTTATTATTATTATTATTATATTTATTCCAATCGTTTTTTTTAATCTCTTCTCTTCTCTTGTCTCTCTCTCTATTATCTCTTGTCTCTTATTTTTTACTCATTTAATAATAATTCTTTTAATTTATGTTTTTTTGTATAATAGTTTTTTAATTAAATGAAATATGTATTTCGTAATTACCTTTAAATAACTGTACGGGGAATATAGGGATTATTAATATTATTAGTTTGTTGCAAATGGGAAAATGGGGAAATGGAAAATGGAAAATGGAAAATGGAAATGGTGGAAAATATGCGGGCTTTGGAAGAAAAAGGAAAAAAGTTACCCGTTTAAAATTTTTTGATTGCAAAAATGAATGAATGATTATATATATTTATAATTTAATATAAATATATTTAAATTTCCCACTTTAAATTGAAAAACAAAGTATTAGGCAAGTATCAATAAACATGTTTTCTAAATCAATTTTAAAATTTAAACCATCATCATTACTTTCTAATATAATTAATAAGAAAATAATTAATCCACCCAAGAATTATGCACCTAATCAAACTTTAACAAATGGAACTAAAGGTGAAAATGTATTATTATGGCAACCAAGATTATTGGCAAAAGTTTATCGTCAAAGATTCCCCAAAGTTCTTGAATCAATGTTTACAGTTACATTTGCAATGATGGGTTGGTGTTTTGGAGTTATGATATTAAGTGATTTAGGTAATAATGTTCCATTAGGATTTCAAAGAACAGCTCAAATGAAAATTAAACAGTATGGTGATAATCCAATTGTTGAATTTATTTAAAGTATAAAAATAAATAAGATAGGCATATAAATTTAACTTTAGAAAATAAATATATATTCACATTAGCAATAAATAAATAAATAAATGAATGAATAAACAATTCTGTTTTTTTTTATTACTCCTTCTATTTGGATTCATACAATGTAGATTCTAAACATGAATTATTATTAATTAATTAAAACATAATAATAATAATAATAATAATAATAATTTTTCAAGTTTAAAGTTCAACACCAGAAGAAACTGCTTCTGCAGCTTCATCGATCTTTTTAGCTAAACCAGAACCACCCTTTAAAATATATTGTTCAGAAATTGGTTTAATAACATTAACATAAACCACAGTAGCACCACCAAAGGCAGGAATTCCAATATAAAGTAAAAAGATAGTTTTAAATAAGAAATAAAATGGAATCCAATATAAAATTGCCTTGGACCAAAATTCAACAACATTTAAAAATGCAAATACAACCCAATAAGTTAATAATTGACTATCATCATTCTTAGATACAGTATTTAATGCTACTAATGAATAATAACCGGGAATTACAAATCCGGCAATATTTGATAAAAGTTGACCAATTCCTCCAACATTTAAAAAAATTAATACAAAGTATACAGCAACAAATGCAATTACCGCATAGGATCTTGGTAAACCTGTTTGAGCTTCAAAATGATGTAAAATTTGATTACCGCTAGTTCTCTAATAAACAAAAAAATGTTAGTAAAAAAAAAATATATATATATATATATATAACTTAGTTAAGTCGGAAAAAAAAATACATACACTATCGATACCAGATAAGAATTGCTTGGCTTGATCAGGTAATGGGAATGACATTGTTGAGAATGATTGATTGAATTTAAATTGATTGATTCAATTGATTTAAAGAAAGAATTGAAATTGAATTTTAAATTTTGCTGGTGGTGACCCATTTTTTGTAAAGGGGGAGAGGTCTCTCATAGTCATATGAAATTTTTTGTATACAGGAATTTATTATTACTTTATTACATTACTTTATTACTTTTATTACTTTTATTCTAGTTCTATAATAATAATAAATTAAATCTACATCTATTTCTTATACTTATTCTTTGATTTTGCACTTCCTTCAAAACCAGCTCTCTTTTTAGCAGCAGATTTATTTACAATACCCGTAAATTTCTTTAATTTAGGTTGATTTTTACCCTTTTTACCTTTATTATCTCTTCTTGATTTTAAATTTTCTTCTCTTCTTTTGGATCTAGCATTTATAGTATCTTTAACAATTTGTTTTCTTTCTTTCCATTCAATTTCACTCTTTAATTTTTGTTTTTCCTTTCTTTTAAGAGATTTTTTTAATAATTTTTCATCATCTTTAACTTTTATACCTTCAGCTTGATTCATAACTCTTTTCCATTTTTCCTTTTCTTGAAATTTATCTTGATCTTCTTTAGATAATGATTCTAATTTTCGTTTTTTAGTTTCTAATTTATTTAAATGACCCTTTATATCATTATTTGATGGACCTTTTAATTTTTTCTTATCTGATGTATTACGAAGTTTAGTTAAATCAGAGGTAACTCTCGATCCATCATTGAATACTATATTACCAAATAATACATTTTGTCCATCATCATCATCATCTTCTTCTTCATCTTCTTCTTCTTCATCACTTCCTTCTTGATCTTCTTCTTCATCACTTTCATCATCAACTTGTCTTTTTCTTTTTAATTCTTTCTTTAATAATTCTTTTCTTTTACGATCTTCTAAAATTTGTTCTCTTGATTTAACTTCTCCATTTATTTTAATACCAGGAGCTTTTCTCTTTTCTTTTAATATATTAATTTTGGATGCTAATTTATCTCGTAATTGTTTTAAATTTTCTTGTTTTTTTAATTGTTCTTCAGGGGAAAGAATAATTTTACCCTTTTTATTATTATTTTTTGATTGTTGATCTTGAATTTTTTGTTTCTTAAATGATGATTCGTTGTTGTCATCCTCATCTTCTTCATCTTGATTATCTATTTCATTTCCATCATCATCAAATATTAATTGTGATGGTTCATCATGTATGAAATCTTCAGAATCTTCAGAAGATGAAGAAGAGGCTGATTGATCTACTACTACTTCTTCTTCTTCTTCTTCTTCTTCCTCTTCCTCTTCTTCTTCCTCTTCCTCTTCTTCTTCATCTTCAACAACCTTTTTTATTACTCGTGATCCAGGTATAACCACTCTCTTTGCATTAATTGCTTTATTATCCATGACATCTTTTGCACTAATATGACTATTTAATTCATTATTATTATCTTGTTTTGAATTTGGATCTAATTTAGATCGTTTATTATCCTTTAATTCCTTTATAGATTTCTTCTTTTGCTTCCATTGATCTTGAGTAGCATCATCATAATAATATTTGGCAGGTATTAATGATAATAATCCATCAAATGCAGTTGAATGAGTTTTAAGCCGTTCCTAAATTTAATTAATTGTTAGTATTAAACATGATGAAGATAGATATGGGATATGGGATATAAATACTTACTTGCAATGAGTTACTCATGATGTGATGTATCTATATATATATATATATATATATTAATCTATATGTGTATTGTCAAATATATATGTATAAGTAATATAGATACTTTATTTATATACATTTAAAAATTTTCATCTCATTGCGTATAAAAAAAATTAAAAAAATTAAAAAAAATTAAACGATTGGTAAATGTATTATTGCGATATTACCCTATTGGGAAGTCTAGAATTTTTTTATTTAATCAAAAAAAAAAATTGAACAACGATGTTCAAGGAGAGATTATATTAATCTCATCTTAATTTAAATTACTTTTAAATTATTCATTCAATTGATTTAACAATTTTGGTTTTTAATAGGTGATTAAGTGATCAATTAAATTAATCTATAATATAATTTAATTATCATATCATATCATATCATATCATGACATCAATTGCTAAATATTTAATACTTTCATTACCTCAAACCACTAATGCTCAAGATTATTTGAAGCATGAATTAAATAATGGTAAATCAATATTATATAATTTAAAATTACAAGATTTTCAAAGTGGTACATTAGATTCATTAGTTCAAGAAAGTGAAGAATTAAGTAAATTAGATAATCAATTACAATCATCAGTTAATAAAGTAATTGATATATTAAATAATGTAAATGAATCAAATCAAAATAATCAATCAAGAATTGTTAATAATCAATCAATTTTTGATTATATTGAAAATTTTAATTGGAATTCATCAAAATATAGATTAGATAAACCAATTAATCAATTAGTATCAATTATATCTAATGAAGCAATAACATTAGATACTGATGTTCGAGCATCATATCAAAATTATCAAACTGCTAAATCTAATTTTTTAGCAGCTGATAGAAAGAAAAATGGTGATTTATCAATTAGATCATTACATGATATTGTTAAACCTGAACAATTTGTTTTAAATTCTGAAAATTTAATTACATTATTAATTGCAGTACCAAAAAATCTTATAAATGATTGGAATGAAAATTATGAAACTTTAACAGAATTTGTTATACCAAGATCATCAGAATTAATTATTAGTGATCAAGATTATTCATTATTTTCAGTTACATTATTTAAAAAATATGTTAATGAATTTATTAATATATCAAGAGAACATAAATTTCATCCTAGAAATGATTTTCAATATAATGAAGAAATTTTAAATAATTTAAGAAAAGAATTTGATTTAACTAAACAAAATGAATTTAAATCAAAGAATGATTTAATTAGATTATCAAAAACTGCATATTCAGAAATTTTTCAAGCTTGGTTTCATATTAAAATTATAAGAGTTTATGTTGAATCAGTTTTAAGATATGGTTTACCACCACAATTTAATTATTATTTATTAAAATTTGATAAATTAAATTTAAAAAATTTATCAAAATCAAAGAAAGAATTAATTGAAAAATTTGGTTATTTAGGTGGAAGTAATTCAAGTAAAGATGATAATAAAAAATTAACAAATTTAAATGAATATGCATCATTAGTTGATACAGATTATGAACCATTTGTATTATATGAATTAGATATAATCTAGATTCAAATTAAACCTTTAATTGATTACATATATATATTTATATATATATTATTTCATAAAAAAATTTAATTAATTTAATTCACTCACATACACAGCCTCCACCTCATTAAATTCATTTCAAACCATTATTATTATTATAATAAATTATATATTATAAATTATAAATTATAAATTATAAATTATAAATTATATAATCAAAACCTATCACATTTTAATTTTCAATTCTTATTTCTTTTTTTAAATATATAGTTTTTTATTTTTTTGCAATTTAAATTGTTTTTTGTTAAAATAAATAAATAAATTTCATCTTTAATTACTCATCATTTAAGTCATTCTTTAAATAATAATAATAATAATAATAATATCACTCATATATATAACGGGTTTAAGATTTCCAATTGTGTAAAATATTTTCCATTTTAACCGTTTATTACTCCTCTTATATATATATTATATATATATGTTTAATGTATATTTATTCTTTATGTTTAGGGGTCTCCGGCATTTGATGATCCATAAATTTTTTTATTCTTATTTTTTTTTCTATTTGCGCCCTTTGATATCAAAATCCACATTTTCACATTATCAAAATTTTATTATAAATAGTTTAATAAATTTCATAAATTTCTAATTTTTATATATATAATTTACCAATAATAATATCAATTCATATCAATTCATATCAATTCATATCAATTCATCATGGTTTATCCAACTCCTTTAAAAGTCTTTAGTAGAAAATTAAATGATAACACCGTTATTTCTTCATCATCCTTTTTAAGAGGTAATACATTTAATTTTGGTGCTAGAATGGCATTAATTAAATATAATGATTCAATTATTGTTTGGAGTGCATTGCCTTATGGTCCTGAAGTTGTAAAGGCTTTACAATTATTAAATAATTCCCAAGATGAAACTTTTAATATTACTCATTATATTATACCTGATCGTGAACATACTTTAGCAGCTGTATCATTTAAAGAAAAATATCCAAATATTAAAATTATTGCTCCTCATACTGTTAAATTTGATAAAATTAAAGTTGATTATCCTATTGATGAATCATTAGGTAATAAATTATTATCTAAAGATTTATTAACTTCAAAAGTTGGAATTAAAGATGATATTATATTAAATAATTTTGAATTTATTTATTTACCATTTCATGCTAATAATGAATTAATTGTATATGATAAAAATACCAAGATTTTATATGAAGCTGATTTATTATTTAATTTAGGAGTTAAAGGTTCAACATCTGGTAAAGTAATATTAGAACAATATTCTCCAGAATTGGGTTATAAAAAGGGATATAATCCTCATGGAGGTTGGTCATTTTTAACCAGATATTTACAACCTCATTCTAAGATTGGATCATTTTTCTTTAATAAATTAGTTGATCCATCTAAAAGTTCAAGTGGTTTAAGGGCCATTTATAGTTTGGATTTTAATACTATTGTTTTAAGTCATGGTAATATTATTGATAAAGATGCAAAGGCAACTTTTAAACATGTTTTTGGTAGTGGTTTAAAGTAAATTTAAATCTATATATCTGTATATCTGTATATCTGTATAATCTTCTTCTTCTATTTTAATTAATTAATTAATGTTTTAATAAATATCTATCTATTTTATGCTTATATTACTTTTTATGGTTTGTAGCATCAGTACCGCAATACATTACCCCACACAGATAAAAAAAAATTGTGGTGTGTTCCACGGATAATGAAAAATTCTATTTAATTAATAAATTAAAAATATTATAAATAAATAATAATATATAAATGATATGAAAGTATAACTCACAGGATAGATCAGATCAAAACGAACACAACTCACCACACAGGCACTCCCCGAAACCACATCCATAGAAAAATGTCAGAAACTCCAACAGTTATAAATTCAGATGATGAAGAATCATCATCTTATGAATCAATCTTACAAACCAATTATCCACTTTATTCAAAATATCAAGAAACTTATAAACAATTTACTCAAAAGAATCATTTAAGTTTACATTTAATTAAAGAAAACATTTGGCCTAATTTAACGGGATTTACATTAAAAGGTGATGATAAAATAAATTATCGATCAAATTCATTATATTTTATTGATGAAAAATATTGGAATTATCAAGATATTGAAAATATTAATGAAGGTAGTAATAATTATTCAATTACTTTTTTCCATTTAGGTTCAAAATTATCTGGTCATGAAGGAATAATTCATGGTGGATTATTAGCTACATTATTAGATGAATTAACTTGTCGATTAGCATTTCAAAATTTTGAAAGTAAAAAAGGTGTTACAGCTAATTTAAATATTAATTATAAACGTCCAACTTTTATAAATCAATTTATTATAATTAAATGTATATTAATAAAAAAATTAGGTAGAAAATGTTTTATTAAAGGTCAAGTCTTTAAACTTGATGAAAATCAACTGGATGATGTTTTTGAACATCCTGATCATTTATTAACTGAATGTGAAGTATTAGTTATTGAACCAAAATGGGTTAATGAATTAAATAATAAACAAAATTAATTATATATATACAGTTATTTATTTATTTATTTATTTATTTATTTATTTATTTATTTATTTATTTATTTATTTATTTATTTATTTATTCTATTCTATTCTATTTTATAATATATCAGTCCCTTTTATTTTTGAATTACCAATTTCTAATTTAGCAGATTTTGATCCAAATTGTATAGCTCTCTTTAATTCATCCTTTACCCAAATTAATCCTAATTGTTGAGCTAATTTTCTTAATAAATATTTTCTAATTGATTTTAATCTTAATTCTCCCTTTTTAGTTTTAAAAAATTCATATTTAAATTTTAAATTTGGTTTAATTTGATTTATAATATATTTAATAAATTCATCATCTAAATATGGATACCTTAATTCCTTACCCCAACAACAAATAACTCGATCATCTCGTCCTAAGTTTCGTTTATATATTATGGTAATATCATTAATTAATTCTTGAGAAAGTTGATCATAAAGAATAGTTAATTCATTTGAAGTGGTTTCAGGACGAATGGTTTGAAATATTGATTCATGTCTACTATATCCAGCAAATAATTCATCGGCTCCTAATCCACTAAATAAAACTTTGGTGGTGGATTTATATAAACTTGATTTAATATATTGTTCTTCATGTTTAATAAATTCTTCATAATCAATATGTTTATTATTTAATAATTCTAATTTATTACTTATTCCATCTATTGAACAACTGGCAAAATAAAATGCAATGGCAATTGATAAATCCATTTCCGTATTACTCGGATACATTAATTCACAAACTCTTGATTTATGTAATAACCATAATTCATAACTTATATTAATTTCAATTAATCGGATTTTTAAATTAGGGAATTTACATGATAAATAAAACCAAGATTTTTTAGCAAGAATTCTATCAGGACTAGTTGAACTTTTTTGATTTATACGAGGATTATCAAATCCTACTGTTAATAAATCAATTATTTTAGTATTTAAATTTTGTTCAATTATATTTTCACATAATAATGATGTAATAATTGTACAATCTAATCCTCCACTGAATAATACTCCAAATGATGATTCACTTGAATGTAAAGGGTTTATTGATAATTGACGAGATAAAGTAGATGATTTTAATAATTCATAAACTTTATTAATTTGAAATGCTTCATCATCATCATCATCATCATCAATATCAATATCAATATCAATATCAATATCAATATCACTTAATGATAATGGTTTATATAATTCTTGTTTATAATTATGGATATTTAAATCATGATTATTTAAATTATATTCATATATTTTATTCTCACATTCAATGAATTCCATTGATGAAGCAACAGAACTAATCAATAATTCCTTTGTATTTTTTAATGAATATAATAATGATCGTTTACCAATTTTATCACGACCAAAATAAATTTTATCATTAATTAAATCAAATAAAACAAATGAAAATTCTCCATTTAATTCATTTAAAACAGTTATAATATCTTGTTCATTAATTAATTTATTCATTAAATATTGAGTATCATTATTAAATAAACATTCTTGATTATATAATTCTCCATTAAATTGTAAAATAAATTGATCATTAATAATGGGTTGAGGTATAAATGGTTGTCTTAATGATAAAATCGAGGAGAATAATTGAATTGAATGGTTGGCGTGATTGAATTGTGTATAATTAATATAATCAGGTCCTCTACTGGATATTTTATAAATTAATGATTCAATTGATGTAGTATAATTAAATATAATTTGTGATTCTTCTTCTTCATCATCTTCATTACCAATAATTTGATTAATTTCTTGCTTTATCAGTTGAATCTTTTCTTCATTCTTATTCTTAACGCTGTTATTTAATCGTTTTAATTCACTATCTAAATGTCGTAATACTGATAAATTATTTAATTTATTGAGTTGATTATTAGTTAATGGTTTAATTGATTGTTTAAAATCTTGATTCAAAAATTCTTCACTCGTTGAACTTTCCCAAACTTTAAATGTTCTATCTACAGTTTTGATTTCTTCAGTGGGTATACATGTCGGTATATCAGGTATATATTGGTTAAATGATATTATACTTAATATACCACACATTATTGGTTGTAATAATTGTTCTTCTTCTACATAATTTTTTTTAATATTTTTTTTTTTTTTTTGAGAAGAGTGAAATCAGCGCTGCCATGTTTTTTTAAAATAACTTTTTATTGAATAAATAAAATAATAAATAAGTATAAATAAATTTAAATAATTAAATATGGGTATGTAAAGGAAAAGAAAAGAAAAAAATCATGATAACGGCATGATTAGAAATATATATATATATATATAAATGAAATGTTATTAGATATTAAAAGTATCTATTATGAAAAATGCAAAGAAAAATATCCTTATATCTTCGCCATCGCTCCGGTATCTGATCTATGTTAATGTGATTCTCCCCTTGCCATGCTCTCTCAAGTAACTTATTAATTGACTATTATCAAACAATTCAAAAATTTCATAATAATTACCATAAGGTAATCCTCCAATAAATAATCGAGGAATATTATCATCATCATCAATCATTTGATTAAAATCTTCGGAATAGTTTAATTCAAGATATGATAAAATTCGTTCATAGTTAGGATGTTTAACTAAATCGACAATTTTTGGTTCAGGATGAATATTAATATTCATTAATATTGTTTCAAATTTATATTGAGATGGATTATTATTGGAAATTAAAATTATAGGACTTACGGAAAAGATTTCCTTTAAATCATCTTGAGGATTATTATGCTTATTATTAATATCTTCTTTAATAATGGTGGTTGATGATATTGTTGTGGTTGATACTAATAATTCATGTTCTGGTTTATAAGGAAAGAATTGATGATTTGGTAATACTGGTCCATCTTGTTTTTTAATTGATGAAGTTGAAGATGATAAAATTGAAGCTGCAGCAATTGCAATACTTGGTTTAATAATATTATTATTATTATTATTATTAATTTTGGAAAGTATTATTAAATTATTTTCATCATCATTATTATTATTGATATTAATAATATCTTCATTATTATCAAGATTAATGTTTTTATTCTTAAAACGATTAATATTATTATTTATATTATAAATAATTAAGTTTATAGTAGCCATTATTAATAATAAACAAAATACAAATGAAAATAATTTAAGCCATTTATTATTATTATTATTATTATTATTAGTACTATTATTACTAGTATTATTATTATTATTATTATTATTATTATTATTATTATTATTATTATTATTTAGTTTTTTGGTTGAAATATCAGTATCACTACCTTCATCATTATCTTGATTATCTTCATTAGTTAATTCATCATGTTGATTATCTAGATGAATTGATTTTTCAAAATCAATATAAAATGATGCTTTACTTGGTTTCCTTTGATGAGTTTGATGAGATAATGATGACATGATCAGCCTGCCAAGATATATGCCACTGAGATGCCAAATGAGATCTATTAACAGAAGACAAGAGATTCTTCTGGTTATTTATAATAATAAGAACAAGTTGTTGTTGTTGTTTGTTGTTGTTGTTTGTTGTTTTATAGCCCCACAAATAAATTGACAAAAAAAACCGCCACAAAGACACGACTTTTATTAAAAAGGCTGTTAAAAATTTTTTAATAGTTTATATATATATATAAATATAAATATGAAATTTCATATGATAATATATACTTTTTAATAAAGTGGTTAAGTATCTCTGATCAAATCTTACATTATAATTTGCTTGCTTAACATTACATACATATATATTATACAATATGCATTATTATACATGTAACATTATTTATACGCGATTTATTTTCATTATTTATTATTAATAAACTATATAATAATACTATTATTATAATACAACTATCAATATTTTATAATTATAATAAACAGTAATCAATAAATAATTGTTATTTTAAGTTTTAATATTATAAGAATTTATAATGTTATGTTACATATATTGAAAAATTATTGCGAAATATAAACAAAACATAAATCATAATTCATAAAACATAAGTAAACAAATAAATAAATTATAAACAACCGCCTTGATTATAAAGAATTGATTAAGTTTCAGTTTATGATAAACAATTGTATAATAAGAATAAGTTATTATTATTATTAGTATTATTATTGTTAGTTGCAATATTTTGTATGACATAAAATTTTTTTAACGCGTTTTATAAAAAGAAACATCCAAACATTTTTTTTTTATTTTTAAAATTTTAAAACATTTCTGAATCTGAAACTATAAACAAACAAGAAATATCCTGATAACCAATAACCAACAACAACCATTACCGTATTCTAATGAGTAGGATTAAATTGGAATCATCTAGTCTAGGGGATCCTTTGCCACTACCTTATAAAATCCTATCTAATCCTAAACTCAAACAACATCAACAAGATCAAGAATTAGAACAATTAGAACAACAAGATATAATAATAGATGAAAGAAAACCACCATTACAAAGTAAAATACGACATATTTATTCATCAAATAAATCAATAAATAATCATACTTATAATAATAATATTCAAGATGATGGTAATGAGGATGATGATGATGATGATACAACTGCTGTTAATCAAATATTAAAGAATCGAAATTTTAATGATTCAATAAAATCAAGTAAATCAATTAAAAGAAATAAAAATAATAATAATCATAATAAAGGCAATACCCATATTATAAATGAATTAAATGAATCAATCAAATCATTTACTAAGAATCAATTAATTTTATTACAAATTGATATTAATAGTTTATTAAATGGAAAAATAAATAATACCTTCAATAATGAGAATAATGTGAACAATGAGAATAATGAAATTAATAATAATATATTTAATCAATTAGAAGAATTACAAAACAATCAAATCAACCAGAAAAAGATAAATAATAATAATAATAATAATAATAATAATAATAATAATTTATCAATAATTCCAATATTATCGTTAATTATCATAATTTTAATATTTTTATTAATATCTTTCTTATTATCAGATTTAAATTATAATTATTGTTATTGGTGGTGTTAAACAAGACAAAGGTAATAATAATAATAAAAGTATTAATGGACCCTTCCTTTTTGTATTAATAATGTATCATATATATATAAATAAATAAATAATAGAAATGTACAAGTAATTAAAATAAAATGCTTTAACCTCTAGATTGGTTAAAGTAGTTTAATAAAGATAAATATTTATATATAATGTGTAAATTGAATACAAGATACTTTCGATAGAAGATATCTTATTATGTGAATATTGAATATCTTTATATGAATAAAATATCTTTTGATTAACCATTTGATTAATCCTTTGATTAATTTTCAATAATTTAATCATTCTTTCAATCAACTTTCGCTATCACGCAGGTGATCTTACTCATCATAATCATTCTTTGGTGGAGGCTTTGAATCATTCTCAAGATATAAATCAATAGCAGCAGAAAAGGCCGCAAATCCTAAACATCCAATCACTGCCGCTTGTGGTCCAGCTTTAATTGAAAGTCCTGCTCCCGTTATACACCCAGCACTTAATCCATTATAAATATCATGCTTGGCTCGTAAACTTTCAACACAACATTCAACTCCAGAATAAACCATCCCAATATATCCAAAATTCTTGGCTGATGAATATGATCTTTTGGCCATATCCGTAAATTGCAATTTCATTTGTTGCTTAAATGGTAATTGACTTATATGACTAACAGCATTATTACCAACCGGCACATCATATGCCATCGATGCCATAAATAATCCAAAAAATCCTCCCAATGCAAATCCTGTACCTCCTGCTATAATGGTTTTACCTGGACATGATTGCATTAATTCAACCATTTTTCGAGCTCCAAGCTCCGTCTGTTCTTCTTGTGTAAGTTCATGTAATTCTTTATGCGGCTTGGGCCCAGTATATACCCCAAACATATTATTATTTATTATTATTTATTATTACTTATTATTATTATTTATTATTATTTATTTCTTATTCTTCTTCTACTAAATTTTTGATCAGAGAAGAATTTTTTTTCGTTTTTTGATACTCATGGTAAAATGTCGTACACGAAAAGATTATTATTATTATTACGACATATTTCCGTAATATATTTCTATCTTATTAATTTATGTAAAAATACAATAATTTATTCAGAAATGGTAATAGTAATATAATAATCATACTTGGTTATTTGGTTATTTAATAGATTTTATCTCTTATATAAATGAATAAAAAAAAATAGTTATTACTTTTCCTATTATATTTAGTTTTTATCAAAGTTGGTAGCGACGAAAAAGATGACTTAACTTTTAACATCTCTTAAAATAAAGTAGAAGCTAAATCTTCTAAGTAACGCATCTTTTCAATATATTCTTCAACAGAAGCTGATGGAAGCACTTTTATCCATTCAGCAACTGATTCAATTTCTTCTCTTAAAATTTCCTTATTTTTTTTCTTTTAACCCACTTTTGTAAATCATAAATAAATTCTTCTAAAGCATTCTTGGCTTCAGCTTTCTTTACTTTTATTTCATCTTCTTGCCGGAAAAATTTAGCTTCTTCAATCATTCTGTCAATTTTATCTGTAACTAATCCGGAAATGTGAATGGTGATGCTTGCAGATGAGCCAGACTGTTGACATATACCGCTGACTTATAGAATATTGTTGTCGTCAAGTTCAAAAGTAATTAAAGCTAAAGCCTTACCTTTTGGAAGAGGAGGAAGACCAGATATAGTGAACTTACCTAATTAGTAATTATCAATCGCAATCGGTCTTTCTCCCTGATATATGTTTGCTATCATTTGAGTTTGATCATCACGGATAGTATACCATGTCCTGGACACCTTTGTTGGGATTCTAGTATTCTTTGGAATGACTACAGAAAATGTATCATCCCAGTTTCTTGCTCCTAAAGGCAAAGGAGTAACATCTAATAATCTTAATTCTTTACTTAGAGGGGACGTATCACCAAAAAAATGAGCAACTTGAACAGAAGCACCATAAGCAACAGCTTCATCAGGATTGATTGATACGTTTGGCTCCTTACTATTAAAAAACACTTTAATTAAACTTTGAACCTTGAGAATTCTACTGGATCCACCAACCAACACAACATCGTCAATATCAGATTTTTTAATTTTGGCATCATCAATCACTCTCTCAACAAGTTTAATAGAGTTTGTAAATAAATCATAATTCAATTGTTCAAGTTTAGTCCTTGTGATGGTACTGTAAAAATCATAACCCTTAAATAATACGTAGCTAGAATTGCTGAAGTTAATATTCTCTTTTCTCTTTCGCTTGCCGCTTTTAATCGACCCAAAGCTCTTTTATTGGGAGAAATGTTGTGTTTAGTTTGCCTTTTAAATTCATTTATAAAATGACCAAGTAATCTATTATCAAAATCATCACCACCTGTATCACCCAAATTTATTAGATAGTAGAAATAGAAAAAAAAAAAAAGTTTATATCAGAATATATCAACATTGAAAAGAAAAATGATAGAATTAATTTCAAAGTTAGGGGTATAACCACAGGATTAATTGTGGTTTGGAAAAAGCCTCTTATCATTAATAAACTTTATAGAATAGTAAATAGCTATATTAGGGGTAGTGATGTCAATTTTAAGAAGAATCCGAAGAAATTGAATAATATCATATAGTAATAAAATTGCAACCAATAGTTTTTAATTTTCCTGTATATTAGGTCCGTATTTATTTATAGTAATTTAATATAAATATAAATATAAATATAATATAAATATAAATATAAATATAATATAAATATAAATATAATATAAATATAATATAGTGATTATAACTAGCAGATGATTTATATTAATTTATATTAATTAGAAGTCATTTATATAATGTATAATTAAGTAATTTATGTATCATTGGTTATAAGTATAATTAAATCCCGAAGATGGGAACCAGATTCGAATCGATCGATCGATCGATCATCACTGATTAATTTGCGCGTGACATCAAAAAATAAAAAATAGGAGGTCGTGTGCACACTGTTTATTTCAATTATATTTGATTTATTACTTATTACTTAGTTTAATAATTTATTAAACAATATTGATATTAAATTAAATGGATATATTGAATAATTAATTATATTAATATTATAAATATAAATATAAATATAATATAAATAAACAGTTGATTTTTTAATAAAATGTTTTTATTTAGAATCACACTATCATTCTACACATTAAATTCTCCACAAAAACAAAAAATTCCCGCAGTCATTCAAAGTTACATTTTACAATAATTAAAATCAATTAAAATTTAATTAAACAACCTTATAACCATTTGATTGAAATATTTTCAAAAGTGGGAAATTTTTGAGTCATAATTCGAATAATTTAATCATAATTTATAGAAATAAAGAACATAAAGAGAAATAGAAATAGAAATAGAAAAGAAACTAAAATATGATTAAAAGATAAGGGGAATTAAACGATTATTATGTCTCTCCACATAATATAAATCTCATCTCTATTTCTCCTCAATAGTTATAATTATTATTATAATAAAATATAAATAAATAAGTAAATAAGTAAATAAGTAAATAAGTAAATAATAAAATTTAAGGGGAGGAGAAATTCCATTCCCATTGCAAAAAAAATAAAAAAAGAAAATCTCTCATAAAAAAAAAAAGTCTCTCCACATTTTTTAAAAATAGGAGCTAAAAGAAAATTTAGCCATACGATTTAAAGAGGAGACAGAGACAGATGATATCACCATATCACCATATCATCTTATATTAAGTTATTTATTTATTTACTTATTTTATTTACTTAATTAAATTATTGTTGAGCTTTTATATCCAATGAGGAGTATTTAAACCATTTTTATATATTATAATCGTTTAATATTTAAATTTACTATAAATATTCAATAATTTTCCAAAATTTATATTTACCTTTTACTTGTTCTTTTCCTTTTCTTTTCTTTTCTTTTCTTTTCTTTTCTACTTCTTCATTCAATCAATCATATATTTTATATATATTGATAAACAACTCAATCTCCCAAAACGATTTACATATAACGCAAACTTAATTTAATTAAATTATAAACCTAAACGATCATGACCAAAGCTGATAAAAAAAACAAAAAGGTTGCTCAACCATTAGATTTAGAAAATTGTCAACAATTGGAACATTTAATGCCCGTACCAAAAGCTAGATCTTCCTCCATTATTTCCATTGAATCTGAAGATTCTGAAGAAGTTAAAACTATTTTAGCCCCTCCTCCCAGACGAGAATTTGATGATTTAGTTGCTTTTGAAAGTTTTATTCGTGATGAAACTTGGGATAATGAATTTGATTATTATCATGCTCATTTACAATATTATCCTCCATTTGTTATTAAAGAATGTCATGATAATTTAGATAAAATTAAACCAACCATGAATAAAAATAATAAACGATTTAAAAGACATTTACAACATCATATTAATAAACATTTATTAAAAGATATTGAAAGATGTTGTGGTTATCCATTAAATATGGAAAAGGCTGAAGTTACGGAAACTCCAACTAAAGTAACTTGGAAATTTAAAGATGCTTCTGATCATGGATTTGATAAAGAAGAAGAAGATTTATATAATAGACATTGGAAATTAGAATTAGAAATTACTTGTAATAATGAAAATGCAATGGTTGAAGTTGATTATAAATCAGTTCCATTGTAAGTTATTATTATTATTATTACTTGCCTTCTTTTTCTTTTTCTCTCAATTCCAATGAAGATCTCCTTTTGTCAATTCCCTCTCCTGTTTATAGACTTCATTAGATTTTATCTCTTCTTTTTAACTTTTATATTATGAATTATGAATTTACGAAAAACAAAAAAATATACGATTTTATGAAATTTTTAATTTTTATTAGTATTATTATTATTATTATTATTATTATTATTATTATTATGATCTAGCTAAACTATCATATTGTGGACTAGTATTTTCATATTCATTAACATAATTCAGGATATTATTTGTTAAAAATTTTAATAATTCTTGTAATTCATTAATTAAAACACTTAAACTAATTGAATCCATAGTTGTTTCACTAATTAAACCAGGTAATGAAATTAATAATCTTAATAAATGTTCAAAACCATAAATTTTCAGTTGTTCCTTTTTTTCATTAATTAAATCTTGTTTTAAAAATTGTAAATATTGTAAATTTTCATATTTATATAATAATATTAAACTTAATGATTTATTAAAATATAATTCTAATCCTATTAAAATTTCTTTTAAAATTTCTTGTTGTTCAATATTATTTAATTGTTTAAATCGATAATTTTTATATTCTTCAAGTATTAAATTAATTGGTTTAATTGATGGTAATTTTATAATTTGTTTATCCTTAGTAATATATTCCCAATCATTAATTAATAAATATTTTAATTGATTGGTAAATTCAAGTTGAATTATTGGATTAGTTTTATTCTTTAATTGATTGGAATTATTATATAATTTTTGTTTCTTAGATGATTGACCATTGGATTTTTCATCTTTTCGTTTAAGATTTAATAGTAAAGGTAGTGATGATGAGTTATTATTACTATTATTATTATTATGATTATTATTACTATTACAATTACCATTAGTTGACGATGATGATGGCTCATTTTCATTTTCAGATATTATAGGTTTAGCTGATTTTCTTTTCTTCCTTAATTGATCTAATTCTAATTTTTTAAATTTATTAGCATCATTAAATTCTAATATTCTTTCATTATTAACCCATTCATCCCATTTGGAATTCCACCCTTGATAATGTAAATAATACCCATCTTGTTTATTACTTTTGAAATATTCATAATTGAATTTTAAATCATCTTTAGGTGATTCTTCATTTAATTCTTGATTAATTAATTTATCAAGTTTAACATCATAAACTTTAAGTACTTTGGCTTCATAAATCAATGGACCATGATAGGCATATACGGCTGTATTAGGCTTGAACATCTTGGTTTTAGTAGATTAGATTGATTTCATATAATATCCCCTTATCGTCTAATATGAAACATGTATGAAACAAATATCAATCAATCAACACACACACAAAAAAAAAACAGCAACATCCAAAAATTTAAATTTAAATTTTAAAAAAGAAAAATAAAAAATTTGAGAAAATTTTTTTAATCAAAAAGTAACATCTGTGTTTTATCAAAGATAAAGTAAACAAATCCATCATTAATCATCAATCAAATCCTATATATACACACACACATTTAGAATCATCCTAGATTCAGCCCCCAAAACCCATTTTATTTCAATATTCATTCCCATTTGATTTTAATCTAATCAAGTTTTGTTTTTGTAAGTGGAGAGGAGACCCCATCATCATCTGTATAATCTCTCTCCTATCAATTATTCACCCTTGTCATTATATTTCATACCATTCCATTATTTGCATTTTCTCTTTCATTTTCATTATCATTATCATTTCATTAATTCATTCAATTTTTTTTTCTTTTCATTCTACCTGTCTTATATATACTTGGTTTTCTAATAAATCTTTTGCATTTTTAATTAACTAGAAATTTCTATCGATGCCATGGCTCAACAATCATCTTCAAATAACAATAATAACAATAATATAGTTGGGGTTCACTATAAAGTTGGTAAAAAAATTGGTGAAGGATCATTTGGTATTATTTTTGAAGGTATAAATATTTTAAATAATCAACAAGTTGCCATTAAATTTGAACCAAGAAAATGTGAAGCACCTCAATTACGTGATGAATATAGATCTTATAAAAAATTAAATGGTTGTCAAGGTATACCACAAGCTTATTTCTTTGGTCAAGAAGGAGTTCATAATATATTAATTATTGATTTATTAGGTCCATCATTAGAAGATTTATTTGATTGGTGTCAACGAAAATTTTCAATTAAAACGGTAGTACAAATTGCTAAACAAATGATTGAAAGAGTGGCAACTATTCATGAACATGATTTAATTTATCGAGATATAAAACCAGATAATTTTTTAATTGGTAAACCAAGTTCACCATTTGCTAATCAAGTTTATATAGTTGATTTTGGTATGGCTAAACAATATAGAGATCCAAAATCAAAACAACATATTCCATATCGTGAAAAGAAAGCTTTAAGTGGTACAGCAAGATATATGTCAATTAATACTCATTTAGGTCGAGAACAACTGAGACGAGATGATTTAGAAAGTTTAGGTCATGTATTTATGTATTTTTTAAGAGGTTCATTACCATGGCAAGGATTAAAAGCTCCAACCAATAAACAAAAATATGAAAAAATTGGATTAAAAAAGCAAACAACAAGTCTTAATGAATTATGTTATGGATTTCCAATTCAATTTAGTCAATATATGAGTTATGTTAGAACTTTAAAATTTGATGAAAATCCTGATTATCAATATTTAATAAATTTAATGGATAAAGTATTAATTTCTTTAGGTACAGAAAGTGATGGTCATTATGATTGGATGGATTTAAATGGTGGTAAAGGTTGGGATGCAGCATTAAATAAAAAGGCTAATTTACATGGTTATGGTAATCCTCATCCACCAAATCAACAACAATATAGACAACAACAAAGACATCATCAATTACAACAATCACAACCTCAACATTCAAGAAATGATCTGATGAATTCAAAATTATTATCACCACAACGAAATTTAAGAAATTCATCAACTAATAATAATAATAATAATAATAATACAAGACCAAAATCTTTAACTATAGGTCAATATCAATCAATTTCTCAAGAAAATCAAAAATTCTTAAGTAATAATAATAATAGTAATAATACTGCTCCAGGTAGTGAGATTTATAATAGTCAAGTACAAGCATATCAACAACAACATGGAATGTTACCAGTTCGAGATGATGGAGATTTACATTCTGATACTTCAAGCTTCAATGAACGAAGAAAAAATCAAGTGGGATGTTTACGAACTTTCTTTTGTTGTTGTTTTTAGAATAACTGCATGCCAAAACAAAAACAAAAGCAAAAACAAAATAAATAAAGACATTTACTATTATTTCAATTCATGATGTTTATGACTAAACTATATTATTATTATATATTATTATTATTATTAATAATATTAATAATTTCGTTTTTTTATTTCTTGATTTCTTTTTATTTCTTTTATATTATTATTATTATTATTATAATTATTATCATTATTATTCTTACTTAGCTTATACATGTTATTTATTAATTCTTTTATCTTTTTTTCTTTTCTTTTCTTTTCTTTTCTTTTCTTTTCTTTTCTTTTCTTTTATTTTATTTTATTTGTACTTTTAGTTTTGTTATATATATACACTGATTTAATTACTATAGAGTAATCTTTTAATGAAATAATATATAAAAATAATTATTTTCAATTTATAAAATTAGCCAAACTTGGTTTAGTCAATTAATCAAGAAACGAAGTTGCGATTTAAATACATTTGAGGGGTGGATTCTAAATATCAATTATTAAATTGTCTTATTTATTATGTTTATTTATATGAAAAATCCTGGACACGAGTAGTATAAGAAAAAGAAAAACTATGATAATCATGAATATTTTATATATATTATATATTATATATTATATATTATCAAGCAACAAGAAATGAAACCTTCAAACTAATAAATCCCTCCTTCAACAAACTATTTTTCAGATGAAACACTATTAAATCTTGATCTTGGAGTATCATCCATATCTGAAGTAATTGAAGTAATACTCAGGGATCTTTCTTTAAGTGTTTGAGCAGTTTGACCTTGACCTTCTTTACCCTTTGGTAACCAATAATTATTATTGTTGGCAGTTGAATGATAACTATAAAAACTACCAGAATTTACTTGAGATGCACCACCATAATGAGGAGTTGTTTTACCACCATTTATTTTACTATTAATTTTTCCAAAGAAATTATCGAATAAATCAGGCATTATTTAGTATGTTATATTATTATTATTATTATTAATGTTATAATTCTTAAATATTAATATGAATATGAATATGAATATGAACAAAGATAGAAAACAAAAAATTATATCTACAATAAAAGAAGGACAAACTAAAGACTATTTATACAAATAATAAATATTAAACAATGACCAAATTTAAATTGACCCACTTGAATTTATTTAATTACTAATAATTTACAATTACATTCTAGTCGTAATAATAATAATAAATAATTAATAATTAATATTGGTTGTAGTTAAGTTTGTAAAAAAAAGAGGAGTAATTTTTTTTTAATTTAGGGGTGTAAGAATAAAAAAAAATTATAGCAACCTCATTCTTCCCCCAATTCACCAAGTACACACTAATCTTAAAACTCATCATCACCACCCCTAGACTTACTTTTAACTTCTTTTTTCTTTTCTTTTCTTTTCTTTTCTTTATTCCTATCTAACTAATTCTTGATTTAATATCTAATCATTTAATAATATCGTAAGTTTTTTTATAGATTATATCGTTTTAATTATAAACATAGTGGCAAAAACTGTGTAAAACAAGGAGGAGTAAATTTAAGAGGGGAACGCTGCCAGTAAAAAAAAAAATTGAAAATCGATGATAAGGAGTGGCTTACATAAGCAGTATAATTAATACTAATCATTCAATTATATATTTAAAGATAAATGTATGATATATATACATATATTATATATATGTATTATCCTATGATTCTAAACCGCCAAGTCAAAGGAAGAATAGAAAGAAGAAATTTTAAAGATGATTTTTAGCAAGCATGAAAAAAATCGGAGATGCGAATTGACTCCGAACTTCTCTAAACCCCACAATATTACTAATGGTTTATTAACTGTTTATAAATGAATAAATTGACATGTTTTACGTCGTTAAATTTAATCTTTATTCTTTAAATGATGGAAGAGGCGTTAAAATTCACCTTATGATTTAGAATTTCATTAGCGCAGTTTTAAAGAAATTATTTATCATATATCCGTTAAAGCTTATCTATAAGCTTTCCTTTTAGAGGATCATAAATTACTAATTATTAAATAAAAGAATTGAAAATATACATTTTTATTATCTTATGGTTTCTTTTCAGATTCAACTGTAAAGGCAAGTTTTTCAATTGATCCTTCATTATCAACTTCTTCAGTTGAATGATTACCAAGTAATCTACCTAAATCATCATGTTCACTATCAAATTTAGCAACTTCATCTTTCTTGATTTGAATAACAGTATGTCCTCTTTCACCATTTGGTAAGACATAATACACTGTTCTGTGTACGTAACCACCAATCTTTGGTAAGATCTTTGCCCAAACATAGTAATAGAAGACACAAAGAGCCAAGAGTCCAATGGTGACAAGA